>APFE031001426.1:0-38258 GCA_000404065.3 Pinus taeda | reverse complement strand
TGAGTGGTGGGATTCCTTGTTTTCATAATTTCACTTTCAATTTTTCTTTCCAACTCGAATGCCTCCTCCAATGAATCAAGTTCCCAAAAATGAACCTCATGTTGAACATTATCCTTTAAAGTCCCTATGAAGACATGAATCCTTTGCTTCTTTGGAATATAATTTACCCTTCTATTCAATTTTTGAAAGTCTTCAATGTGCTCTTCCATTGAACCCTTTTGTTTAAGATTTATCAATTGGCTAAAGAAGGAGTTTCTCTTTGTGTCCTCATAATGTGCTATCATTTCCTCTGTGAAAATTGACCATGTGACAAGTGGTTTATGAGAACAAAGCCATTATACCATAAAAATTGATTCAGTTGTAAATAATTAGATGAAATACATACCTTTTGTAACAGTGATACACCATGTAGATCAAAATATTTCTCCATCTGTAGTATCCAATTTACTGGATCCTTGCCATCAAACTTCCTCATCTCGGTTTTTCTTGATTTTAGGAGGTCAATCTTGAAACAACTGTAACTCTGTAATTTTAGATCTTCTAGTTCTGAAATTTCAACCTGCAGTAGACCTTTGCATCCTCTTTCCAATGCCACTAGTCTGATCCAAATTGGATTCTCCAAGGAAGAGTTATGCGAAATCTCCCATGGTGACCTGATTATAGACTAGTTTAGTAGAGTGAACTTGTACGATGTGTCACATGTCATTGTTTCAACCTTTTGATCTAAAAAATGTACATAAGACACTACAATCCATCCTATTTCTGCAACTTCTTACGAAATTTCAATTTGGTGCTCAGAGAGAAGGTTACAACGATTTTCCCTAGGTCGCCTGTTTGGAATGTAATTCGGGAGTCTACAAAAACCCTAACTTCCTCAGACTATATATCCGAAAATATAGCGAGACAGGATCTGAAATTTGGATCCAAGGTTCAAATCGATTTCATCTCAAATGGGTTTTATTGTTCGCTTCTGAAACATCGCAGAAAACAAGTTATAAAGAAAATTCCATAATGACCTATTTGGAGCAGCGAAACCCTAGAATCCAAATCTGTGATACCAAATGGTATGAAACCAGCTCACAAAAAGATAGAAAAGAGAGATCAAAGCCTTAGAATTCAACTTCTTTGAGGGGGAAACCTCCTTTAAATTACAAAAATGAACAATTATTGGATGATACAAATGAAAATTCCTCCTTTCTATATATAGGAGTCTAAGGGCTCATAATATAATTAGGGCCGACATACGAATAATAATGTAAGGGCATAATAATAAGAATAGTGGGCTTCTATGGGGCACAATAGTAACAATATGGGGACTACATGGGCACAACAATATAATAAGGGGGTTGTACTAATAACAATAAGGGGTTACATTAGTAGTATATGGGCCTAAAATGTGCCTTGTGGGCCATAGTGGATTTGTAGAAGAACTTAGTGTTTCTTTCTCCCTCTTTTATCTGAATTTTGGATTTTGTCTCCAAAATGTTTCCTCTTGTAAGAAACACTCCCATGCTTCCTATAAAAAGTTAGTTAGTTTTTTCCTTTCCTCATTGAAGCCCTCTGTGATGTTGATCTGATTGATTTCCTGGAGTTTTTGCTCAATACTCATTCTGGCCTTGATGATATCACCAAGTTCCTTTTTGTTCCAATCCTTAAGTCTAGATTTAATGTGTTTCAGTCTCTACTAGAGCATGTATATCTTAGTACCCTAAATATTCAAATCCTCCTTTCACCATTTGGAAATGTTACTGGTGAATTTGGGGTGAGAGAGCCAGTCATTTTCGAATCTGAAAGGCCTATTTCTCGAAGTTCCCATAAAGGAAGCTTCTAGGTGAACTGGCTATGATCTGAGCCACCAAAGGGAAGAATGGATGCTGTGATGGCTCCTGTAAGGAGGATATCCTCAGAAACGATAAACCTATCCAGTTTTGATGCCACTTGGGAAACTCCTCCTCTTTTGTTGTTCCAAGTGAAGGTTCTATTTATAGTCTTGGTGTCCACTAGTCCCATGTTCAAGAGGAAATCTTGGAAGGCTTTAGAGTCTTTGCTAAGCTATCTAGTGCCTCCTTTTCTTTCCGAGAGAGATCTTATCATATTGAAATCACTTGCAAGTATCCAGGGTATATTGGGATAACGTGCTCTAAGACCTTCCAAGTGGGTAAGAAGCTTGAGTTTATCTGCTTGATGTTGAGGGCCATATACATTAGTTATCATGTGAGTCTCCTTGTCACCTACGGGACTACAAACCACAAAAACATAGTTCCTGGATGCTTTAGCATCCAAGATTCCCAGATTCTATGGATTCCATAGTGTGAGAATCCCACCTGTGGAGTTATTAGCTTTAACTTCTAAATAATCATACTTGATTAACCATTTATTATGAATTTCTCTTATTTTTTCCATTGAACATTTTGTCTCTTGAATAAAGACCATGTCTGGTTTTTCTTCTTTTATTCTATTACTGAGATTTCTCTGTTTCTTTGTACTTCCTAAACCTCTAATATTCTAGGTTGTAAGATTCATTAAGAAAGGTTGGTAAAAGAATAGTTGGTAAGATCTTTCATCTTACCTAAGTTAATCAGTAGTTTCCCACATTCATTTAGTAGTTCATTCTGTCTTTTCCTTCCTCTTTTCCTCCTTGGGGCTTTTGGAGATAGTGTCTGTGGATTCTCCATCATAATGACTCCACTCTGCTCTTGGCTTTCGTAGTTTCTTTTGACACCAGTTCCCTTTGATTGTGCCCTCCATAGATAGAGTTGTTGGACTCGATCATAATCTTCTTTTGGCAATGAGTACACCCCTGTGTTCTTTCTTTGTTCCAGAAATTGCTCGAGATATAGATTTTCCCTATCTAGAATCTCCTGCAGTTCGTGGTCCTCCGTACCTGCCTCGCTTGGAGTCATCTCATGGTCCTTGCTAATATCCATGGAGCTTTGTAGCTCCTCTGTCTACTGGTTGTTCACTGGGATATCCTCCATTTTAACTTCCATTCTTGCTCCTTAAGGATGCTCTCCTTGACCTGGACTATCTCCATGCTCTCCTCCACTTCCTCTATGATCTTGAAATTGTTGTGTTTTGTTTGTTTGTCTTCGCTTGTTTTCTTGTGTGATTGTTTAACCCCTTTCCCTTTGCCCCCAACATTGGTAAAACCATCATGATCGTTGTCCACAAAGGTTTTCCCATTTCTTTCCAAGTTGTTTGTAGGGCAGTCTCTGAATAGATGGCCATGTTCATGACATTTGTGGCATCTGAATGGTATGTGCTCATAGTCCACCATTTGCACCCATTCTTCATCATATACCTCTAAGATTATGGGTTTCGGAAGGGCTCCAGATAGATCCATTTCCATACATATTCAGGCGAAGAAAGTATATTTAGCTTTGAGAGTTGCCTCTGAAATTTTCAGAAAGCTCCCTAGCTTGTTGCCTATGGTTTTCAAGGACTCTAGTTGCCAGTAGTCCAAAGGTAATGAGTATAGTCTGATCAAAATTGGTACAGATGTGAATGTTTCATGTTTCGAAACAAAATTCATCATCCATGGTTACATGTAGAGTCCTGTCGCAGCGCAGAAGTAAGGTCCCCCTTCAAACACTCGATCTTTGTCCTCTAGGCTTGCAAATACCACCGTGAAGAAGCCCTTAGAACCCAGATGTAAATGTATTTCTCCCTTTGGCTTCCAATGGCTCCTAATCCAGATGTATAAAGCCCTCTCCGTTGGCCATAACAACATGAACTTGCAGATGATCGCATGTTCTTTCATATGGTCCCTATGCACTTGAATCGCAGGATCACTCAAAATGACCCAGGGAATGATGCTTGATTTGGGTTTGCAAACTCCCGTAGTTCTTGTGGAAGATTTTTTTCCGCTTTCGCCTCCCTTCTCCTTTTCTTTACTTGTTTCCTGTTGATTCCCTTCCTGATCCTGGAATTTGTTTCTTCCAAATGTCTCCTTGCCTCTTGCTTCTGAAATCTTTCTCGACGGTTTCTTGAAATGCTTCCCTCCAGCTTCCTTGACTCCTTCTGTGACTACCTGACTTTAGGAGGGAGTGGCGCTTCCCCCTGCATGTCTCGCCATGGAACCCTAATGCAAAACCCTAGTGTTAACTTAAATCCATGTTCAAGTTGCAGAAAACTTTAACCTTTTTCACCCTAGCCCACTCATTAAACATCTGTGTTTTAAGATAAATTTCTTTACAATTATTTTTATTTTTATATTTTTGATATATTTTTAAGTATAATTTTTAAAGATATATATTTTAAGATAAAGTTCTTTTAATCATTATTTACATTTTTATTTATTTTTTTTAAATTTAAATTTTAAAAATTTAAATTTGTTTACACATAAAATATATTGATTTCACTAATTGATTTATTTAAATAGAATAATTAAAATATATAATTTATTTATGAGTTATTTTATAATTAAGGAAATAAAATTATTTCTTAATTAATTATTCATAATAAAGGTCATAAGCATATTGTGTACCTTTCCTATCATATTTAATCAATTAAAATAAAATAATAATAAAATATCAAAGAAGGTTATATCTTGATTTGGTGCAACAATTTTTTTTTGGCATCATATCAAATATAACTATTATTTTTCTATAAATATGAGGAGTTTTCTCACTCACAATGCATGATCATTTTATCATAGAACCTCTGTTTCAACATCATTGTTAATTTAGCTATCTTGAGCTCATACCTTCATACCCATTCTATCAACTATAGAAGTGAGAGAGAAGCATTCCTCACAACTATATGATATAGCAAGAATCCACCCAAGGAGGGGGTTGAAGGAAAACGACATCTTCCAGCAATATTCCCACATGTGTAACCAAGCATTTTCTTAGGTAAGGGAGATCATATTTCTCTTTCATGTTTTTATTGTTAGATGTTTCTTGTTGTTTTGTTTTGTTCAAGATTGAGAGGAACCTAAGAAAAAGAAACAGATAAAAAAAAATTAAAATAAAAAAGGATAGAAGAGAAGTAATAATCCAAGATGGTGGGTGGTGTATAAAGACATCATTAGAACACTTACGCACAATGTACTACAATTATATAATCATAATGTCTAATAGGATAACAATTTATGATGTTCATCATCATACATATTCGACCCATAGAGTCCTTTATTTATAGTGTCCAAATATAACTAGCTTGAATTGTGGAAGATTTGGTCCACATATGAGCATTGGTTGTTCCAACCATTTCCCTGAAATATGCATTGTTTTGTTGGCTAGTCGACTTCCCTAGTTAACCCGACTATGTAGTTGATTCCTTTAACCACATTGATTCCTTCAACCACTTAGTTGACGGTCCCACTAATAAACCACTTGATCAAATACTTTCTAGTTAGTTACTTGACCAAACCAACAACCACTTAATCAACTGCACAACCAATTGCTTCAATAGTCAACCAGTTGATTTAATATTGGATGTCAGACCATCCTTTGGTTGATTACCTCTAGAAGCACTATAGGTGTGATGAAACCACATAAACTTAGGTTCCAACACCTCCCATCAACACAATGTTCTAGAGATTTAGGTGGTCAAATTACGTATATACGAACCACCCCCCCCCCCCCCCCCATTATTGTAGCTTCCTCAAGTTCATGAATGTGATGTAGATTAACAAAATTGGCTTCAGCCAATGGATTTGTAAATATATTGGTGAGATAATCATCATTTATGTAGTAGACAAGAGTGATATGTTGGAAGTTTGACAACGAATTATGTAAAATTGGGTAAAAATGTAACTAGTTAGTTCTATACCGAAATAGTAGTTATGTAACGGAGGAGGCTGGTATAAAACTAGTGAATGCCTGAGAAATGTAATTGTGGAGAATCGTTACTAAATTAATAGAGATTCCAATCCCTTGCCTTGTGGATGTTTCCTTGACACCCTGTCAAGGTTTTACCACATAAATCCTGTGTGTTTATGCGTGTGTTTGAATTCAGTTTTAAAATCTGTTATGTGCTTTTCTTGGTCAATTTTATAATTGAATGTATGTTTAATTTCTTTCCTCATTTTCCCCTATTCGAACAACAATTGGTATCAAAGCGTTATTTGAGTTTTTTGAAAGAGCTGAGAGCTGTGAATGAGGGGCTGTGAGTGCTCTGCGTGACAAGGAGGAGATGCTAGCATGAAAAGGAAGCACTGTCCCTGCGTGCTGCCTATGTGGAAGTGCCAGACCTGCGAATAACATGCATGAATGCGTGAAGAGGAAGCATTGTCCCTGCGTCTAGCGTGAACTACCTGTGTGAAGGCAAGGAGGAGACGGTGGTGAAAATTCACTGCCCTGTGCCGTTGCTGCGTAGAGAAGCCCATTGACCTATGCAGACTGCTTGCGTGAAGGCAAGAAGGAGATGCTGGTGATATCCATCTCTGGGTGTGCAAACTGCCCGCGTGAAGACAAGGAGGAGACGTTGGTGACAACCATCTTTGCGTGTGCTGCCACTATGGTCCCAGAACCTACGTGGAGGCCCTGTCCAGAGTAACGGTTTGCAAGGAGGAGACTAGAGCGTGTTTTCTTGTGTGTTAGAGTGTGTCACTGTGTGATGGAGCAAAGACTCTGTGTCTATTATCTAAAGGGAGGTTTTGCTGCATGAAGGTGCGGGCTCTCTACGTGAAGGAAAGTTGTTCAAGAGTTCTTGCATGCCAGAGCCATTGAAGGCAGGCTGAGTCACCTGAAGAGGAACCTGTGTGGAGTGGAGAGGCACAAGGTTCTGTAGGCTAAATCAAGTTGCTGTTGAATCCAGGTATTGATCAAAGTTTCCAGAACTTTTTTATTTTTAACAGAAATATTTTTTTAAACAAAAACAATAGATTGAAATCAAATCAAGTTTTTTTGAAGGGGTGGATTTTATACAAATATTGGAGGAAAAGGCAGGGTTTTTTTATTGTAAGAAAAGGAAGGGTTTCTTTGTTGTAAGAAAATTAAGGGTTTCTTTGTTTGTTTAAAAAAAAAAAACAAAGGGGTTTGTAAGAAAGAAAGGGTTTGTAAATAAAGAAAAAAAATTATTATTTCTTGAAAAGGAAAAATTATTATTTCTTGAAAAGAAAAATATAAACCCTAGTTCAAAGACTAAGATTTTTTTTCTTTGAAAGGGAAAAACCCTAGTTCAAACACTGAAGATTGAAACCCTAGAAAAATGGCCAAGATGTCGAATGTAAAATTCGAGGTGGAGAAATTCACCGGAAAGAGAAATTTTGCTCTTTGGAAACTAAAGGTTAGGGATCTGCTTGTGCAACAAGGGTTGCACAAGGCATTGGATGGGAAAACTAAGAAACTTGCAACTATGACTGATTCAGACTGGGAGGACTTGGATGCTTGAGCTCTCAGTACCATCTGGTTATGCCTGGCAGATGAAGTTCTCTTCAATATTGTTGAAGAGACTACAGCTTCAGGATTGTGGGAGAAACTGGAAAAACTCTATATGACAAAGTCATTAACCAACAAAATTTATCTGAAAATATAGTTGTACAGTCTTCAAATGAAAGAAGGTTCAAAAGTTGCATAACATTTGAATGTTTTTAATACACTTATATGTCAATTAACATATATGGAAGTTAAAATTCAAGAAGAAGATAAAGCCATAACCTTGTTGTGTTCTCTGCTCGAATCATGGGATCACTTCGTAACTTCAATCAGCTTGAGCACTGCTAATTCTTTGAAGTTTGAATCAGTCATGGGAGCTCTCCTGTTTGAAGTAGTATGAATGAAATTCAGTACTGAAACAGCTGCATCAGAAGCCATGGTAGCTAGAGGACACTCAAAGGAAAGAGGAGAAAAACCAAGGGGGTCTTCCAGATCGAAATCGAAGGGAAAGAAGTGCAAGGCAAAATGTTGGTACTGCAATAAAATTGGACACTTGAAGAAAGACTGTTGGAAACGAAAGGAATCCAATAAGCCGAAGAAGGAAGCGAATCAGGTCGATTCAGGTATGATAGATGAAGTTTTATCTATTGAAGAATTATGTATGATAGATGAAACTTCACCTAAATGTAATGTCTCTCAGGGTTTAGATAGCTTGCTGTTAGACTCTGGTGCTTCTCATCACATGTGCCCCCATAGAAATTGTTTTACTTCGTATGAAAATGTAAACGATAGTTCTGTGTTTATGGGTAATAATGTGTCATGTCAGATTGTTGGGATGGGAGATATCATGATTAATATGTATGATAACACAATTAGAACATTAACTAGTGTTAGACATGTACGTGATTTGAAGAAAATTTTTATTTCTTTGGGAGTGTTGGATTTAGATGGTTATAAGTTTATAGGTCAGGATGGCATCTTGAAAGTCTTTAAAGGAGCCATAGTGGTTATGAAAGCAGAAAAGGTCGGAAATCTTTACAGGTTAAAAGGAAGTAATTAGGTCAGTGAAGCAACGGTTGTATCAGAAAAGGAAGAAGCAGGTACTCATCTATGGCATCAACGATTGGGTCATATGAGCGAGAAAAGTCTTCAGATACTAATGAAACGTAAATATCTTCCCGATCTGAAATCCTTGAAGTTAGATTTCTATAAACATTGTGTGTATGGAAAATAATTTAAACATAGATTTAAAGTTGGAAATCATAATAGTAAAGATGTTTTAGACTATATTCATTCTGATTTGTGGGGACCATCCCCTATTGTGTCATATGGAGGTTCTCTATATTTTTAACGTTTATTGATGATTTCTCCTGTAAAGTTTGGGTCTTTATGATAAAAAAGAAAGCTGATGTATTCAATGTCTTTAAACAATTTAAAGCAATGGTAGAGAAAAGAACAGGAAAATTTATTAAATGTTTAATAATTGACAATGGTGGTGAGTTCACTTCAATTGAATTTGAACAATACTGTAAGGATGAGGGAATTATTAGACACAAAATTGATGTTTATACTCTTCAGCAAAATGATGTTGTTGAGCGTATGAATCAGACTCTTATTGAAAGAGCGAGAAGCATGATCAACAATGCTAACTTGCAAAAGGAGTTGTGGGCAGAAGAAATATTTACTACTTGTTATTTAGTTAATAGATCACCTTCAATAGCAATTAATTGTAAAATTCCTGAAGAAGTTTGGACAAGTCAGTATTGTGATTATTCACATTTGAGGATATTTGGTTGTGATGCTTATTCTTTATTCCAAAAAATTAGCATTCAAAATTAGATCCAAAGTCGAAATGTTATGTCTTTGTTGGGTATGACTATGCAATGAAAGGATATAGGTTGTGGGATCCTACATTGCAGAAGATAGTCATTAGTAGAGATGTAACATTTGATGAATCCTCTCTTTTAAAAACAAATGTTGAAAGAATTGAACAGGAACAGGTATCGCCAAATCAACGAGTTCAGTTGGAGGCTAGACCTTTCGATGACAGTCGAGAGGAAGGAGAGACTTCTGGAGAAAAAGGTGTTGAAGACACAAAGGAAGCTATTGAAGCTTCTGAACCAGTTCAGCAACCAGTCGCTCTAAGAAGGTCTACAAGGGAAAGGAAAACTCCCAAAAGGTATGAAGATTCTACTTCATCTTTTGCTTTGATTACTGAAGATGGGGAACCTTCTTGTTATCAAGAAGCAGTAGATGATACAGATAGTGAAAAATGGAAAATGGATATGGAAGAAGAAATGGATTCCTTAGCCAAGAACAATACCTGGGATCTTGTAGAGCTTCCTGAAGGGAGAAGTGTTGTTGGATGCAGTGGGTCTTCAAACTGAAATGGAAAGTTGATGGAAGTATCGAAAGGTATAAGGCGAGACTGGTAGCAAAAGGGTATTCTCAGCTTGAAGGTATAGACTTTCATGAGATTTTTTCTCTAGTTGTAAAACTTGTTTCTATTCATACTGTGTTGGCACCTGTGTTACTTAATCTTGAGTTAGAACAGTTAGATTTTATAACAACTTTTCTACATGGTGATTTGAATGAAGAGATATATATGGAACAACCATAAGATTTTGTACAAGGTCACAGCAGAAGATTAGTTTACAAGCTCAGGAAATCTTTGTATGGTTTGAGGCAGTATCCCAGACAATGGTATAAGAAGTTTGATTCCTTCATGGTGAGCCAGAAATTTATAAGAAGTGAGTATGATCATTGTGTATACTTCAAAAGTTTCAATGGCATATTCATTATCTTAGCTTTGTATGTTGACGATATGCTTATTGCAAGCAAAAGAATGGAAGAAATCAACAGGTTAAAGGCTCAACTCTCTAGGACATTTGTTATGAAGGATCTTGGAGGAACAAAACATATCTTGGGCATGGAGATACATAGAGACATGAAAAATGGTAAGCTTTGGTTATCACCGCAGAAGTATGTGGAGAAAGTACTTGAAAAGTTCTCTATGAACAATGTGAAACCTGTTAATGTTCCACTAGCTTCCCATTTCAAGCTTTCTTCAGTTTTGAGTGCTAGAGCTAATGAAGAAAAGCAGTATATGTCTCATGTACCATATGCAAATGCTATAGGCAACTTAATGTAGGTGATGGTATCTACAAGACCTAACATTTCACATGCAGTTGGAGTTGTCAGCAAGTTCATGGAAAATCTAGGTAAAGAACATTGGAAAGCAGTGAAATGGGTGCTTCGATATCTAAGAGGCACAAGTGACCATTGCATCGTCTTTAATGGTAGTGAAGGATTAGTTTGCGGATATGTAGATGCTGCCTATGCAGGTGATTTGGACAAAAGAAGATCTACTACATGTTATGTCTTTACTCTTGCAGGTGGAGCAATTAGCTGGATGTCAAAGCTTCAAGAAACAGTTGCGTTGTCCACTACCGAAGCTGAATATGTAGCTGCTTCAGATGCCAATAAAGAAGCAATCTGGTTAAAGGGTCTGCTCGATGAGATTGGAAGGACACAGAAGAAAGTGAATGTACTTTGTGACAGTCAAAGTGATATTCACTTGGCTACAAATCCTGCTTTTCACAGCAGAACCAAGCACATTGATGTAAGGTATCATTTTCTGAGACATGTGATCGATGGCAGAAAAGTAGCTCTTCAAAAGATCTATATGCGAGAGAATTGTGTAGACATATTCACAAAGCCAGTTACAGTAGAGAAACTGCGATGGTGTTTAGCTTATCTTGGCTTGCAGAAAAGATGATGAATGGGAATGGGCAAGGGATTAGGAAAATTGTTGTCAAGGTGGAGTTTGTTGGAAGTTTGACAACGAATTATGTAAAATTGGGTGAAAATGTAACTAGTTAGTTCTATACCAAAATAGCAATTATGTAACGGAGGAGGCTGGTATAAAACTAGTGAATGCCCGAGAAATGTAATCGTGGAAAATCATTGTTGAATTAATAGAGATTCCAAACCCTTGCCCTGTGGATGTTTCCTTGACACCCTGTCAAGGTTTTACCATGTAAATCTTGTGTGTTTATGCATGTTTGAATTCAGTTTTCAAATCTATTATGTGCTTTTCTTGGTCAATTTTATAACTAAATGTATGTTTAATTTCTTTCCTCATTTTCCCCTATTCGAACAACATGATAATCTTATTTTAAACTGATTGTTATAAATAGTGAGCATGAAGTTTGACATGCTTAATCTTACTGTGTGTAAGAATTTAGTTAGCAACCTAAATTGAACTTTGATTATCATAATAGATAGTTGTTAAGGCCTCAACAGGAATGCTAAGATCTCTGAAGATTTGATAAATCTAAACTACCTATGTCCTTGCATTAACATTTCCATGATATTCTACTTCCATTGTTTATAGAGAGACTACACATTGTTTCTTACATGACAAAATTAGAGGTCCAACACTGAAGAAAAACACATAAGTAGAAGTAGAATTTATGTCATTGTTGTCCCTTGCCCAAGCCACATTCAGTGAAGCCGAAATGGATATGAACTATAGCAATATTTGATACCAAAATGAGAGGTAAATTTAATGTAATTAACAATTCTCCTTGCATCTTTCTAGTGGATTTCTTGTGCATCCTACATAAATCAAGATACCACACTAAAAAAAAAGGAATTTTAGGTCAAATATGAGTTAAATAAATAACGTTATCGATCAATTGTCGATAAATGGTAGCATCAACTTTTAGAGAGGGACACTTTTTACTTAATTTGATATTCAACAAAAAAAGGTGTAGCACATGGCTTGCAATTTTCCATCTTAAATTATTTCTGCAAGTACAATACATATTTAGATTGAGAAATAAAGTGATCATCATAAAAAGGAAAGACATGAAGACCAAGAAAGAAATTCATAATACAAATATCATTCATCTCAAATGTGTCAGTGAGTCCATTCTTCAATTTAAGAATTCCATATGTATTGGTGCTAATTATAAGTAAACAATCCATATAGATATCAACAATCAAGTTATCACCACTAATGTGTAATACACAAAAATAGTGGTCATATTTAGAATGTCTAAACCCAATATTAAGAAAGGACTAGTTAATCATATGATACCAATCCTAGGGGAATCGTATTAAACCATACAATGAATTGTGCAGTCAAAATAACATGATTGGAATCTATCACAAAGCCAAGGAGTTTATCCATGTATATTTCTTCATATAAGTCTCCATGAAGGAAGACATTCTTAAAATATACATAATGAATTTTCCATCCAAAATGAATAAAAAGGGAAATGATTAGTTGAAAAAAATTCATCGTCACAACAAGGGGAAAGGTTTTAATGTATTTGATGCCTTCTTGTTGTGAGAAGTATTTTGTGACCAAACAATAACTATGATACTAAAAAAATCCCTTGGAAGTGAATTTTTCCCTATATACATTAAAACATTCATGGCATTCTTCCCTTATGGTTGGGGAAATAATAGAAACTTAGTCTACATAGTCTATTCTCATTCACGTTTTTTTTTGTGTATTTGCAAGGAATTCTAATCTCAAGTTTCATGAGCATGAGCCATCAATGCAATATTGGCATGTTACTTTTGATTTTGAGTTTGTAAACCTAAATTAATGTCACCAACATTTGATTTAATGGATTTTAACCATTTTAGTATCCCACAGAGTTAAACACAACATTGGGGAATGAATACATGCTTAAAAAGTTGATCAAGAGAAGTTATGGCTTCAATTGGATATGATCAAAATTCATTCAACTCAGAAATGACATTTGATGGAGTGATTTAAATATTGAAAAGGGGGTAGTTAATCCATTGTCTTCAACAATATCAAAAGGATCACTATTTAACATTCTAGAAGAAGAATTCAACAACTCAATTCCATAAGATTTCTCACTGGAGACTGGATTTTTCCTAATAATGATTTATTGTTTGATAGGGTCAAATAATGAATAGGCTTTTGACTCTTCATAGTAGTACACCATGATGCAATCATGACTCGTTGCATCCAATTTCTTTCTACAACCATTTGAAATATGTTCTCAGGAAATAGATTTGAAAAATCTGAGGTGTCTAAGTGAGGTAATTTTACCATACCAACATTCAACTAGAGACATATAACTAACATATAGTATGAACATGATTCAAAAGATAATTGATACAATAAATAACCTCGTCCCAAAACTTCATAGTAATTCTTTGGATTGTAAGGGACATCAAGCCATCTCAACTAAGGTTTGATTCTTATGTTCAACCTCACCATTTTTTTTGAGGCATATGGGGTACTGAACTCTTCCAAGAGATACTTTATTGAGTAAGGAAATCTTCAAATAGTCAATTTACGTGTTTTCATCCATTATTTGATCTCAATAATTTAATAGGTTGACCACATTGTTTTCAACCAATGCACAAAATTCCTTGAATATTTCAAATACATGAATCTTATTATTTAAAAAATAGATTTAAGTAAATATTAAAAAATCATTAATAAGGATTAGAGTATAATTCAAACCTATGAACAATTTCTTATTCATATAATAAATATCATTTTCAATAAGTTCTTGTGATTTCTATGAACACCATGCCTTTTGAAAGCTTCACAAAACTGAAAAGGATGTAAGATAAAATGTGAGATGCATTTCTTATTGATATGATACACATATAAACATATTTTAATGACCATTGGTTTCATCATCCAAAATGTCCATTGGACTCCTCATGACTCTTCACATTCACTATTGGTTTTTCTCCTTCCACACAAGTGAATATGCCAAATAACTACTAAGGATTATGTTTCCAACATTCCCTACCTTAAATCAAATGGGTGTAGGTGAGTCCAATAAGAGAGATAAAATATAGGTAAATAATATAAAATGGTTGTATGTGCTCTTTGAATCTAGTGGTTTAAAGAATACCACAAACCAAATGGGGTCGAATAATCCAAAGTCTTCTACTGATGGTGGTTTAAGGAAGATCGCAACCAAAAAGTGTAGCATAAGATGAAATTTTCTACTGGTGGTGGTTTAAGGCTAACCACCAACTCCTAAAGTTGGATCAAAGAAGTTCCTAGAATAATTCTAAATTAGGCTAGAAACTGATGCTAGATGGAAGTTCTCTCTAATGATGGTTTAAAGATGAACAAAAGCTAATGAAATGGTGGTTTTAAGTTGACCAAAAACATTTTTCTAGTAGAAGAAATAAGTCTTCTATCGAGTAGAGGTTTAAGTAGGACCATAAACCAAATGCTACTCGTGGAACATGAGTCTATCTTTGGCTACAACTCTAACTCTAGCTCGATGGTCTAGCTGCATGCTCTAGGTCTAGTTGTGGCTCAAACTCTCTTGATATGACTTTGAAACTAGTAGTTTTCTATAAATATGCCTCTATTAGATACAAGGTGAGAAGATGAAAATATCTCCACTACAAGATGTGTCAACACTTGAGCATAAACTTTGCAGTATGATTAATATATTTTCTTGGCTATTGAAGACCATTGTCAAGAAGCATTCCATCCAAGGTGAATATTTTCTCTTCTATGAGTCTTATGTCTGGAACATATGTCTGGATGATGAGTATCCTTTCCATAATTATCAGAAGGGTGAATATCAAAACATCGATATTTCAGGTGGCCAACTTGATAACAATGTTGGCATCTATGAATTTGATGTGGAAGTAGACACAAAGAAGATGATCATTCTTGAATAAAACCAACACCTTGAAATTGGATTGGTTTGGAGTAGTTTGGGATGTGTAAGGTCACTTCCTTTCATATTTGATACCCATTCTATCCTTTTTATTGATGACTTCTTCCCAAGGTTTGATGATGGGATTTGGAAGTGCAAGATGAACTTCTATATCTTCACTCCAATATGCTCCTAACATGGCATCACTAATATAATAAAGTGTTGGCCAATTATGGGAACAATGTCAATTTCAAAAAGAGATTTATTATGAACAAGAAAAATTTAACTCTTTTTCTATAATTCATTTCATTGGAGTTGTAGCTCGCGTTGAAGAAACTTAATTATGCCATGTGCATCTTGTAAACAAATTTGAACATCAGTGAGAGTGGAATTATCGATTTTTATTGTGTTGTCAACAATAGAGACTATTAGAGTGTTCAATAACTATAATAACCCATAAATTATGGTCATTTTATCAGCAATTCAAGTAAACGGTCTCAAATTCAACCAAAAATGCACCCATTTACAATGCAAATTCAATAAGATAGATGGCTCCCAATAAGCAATGGCCTAACCACTCTTTCTTTTTTATTAATCTTGACTATTAGTTTGATTCATGAAATAAATTATAAACACTATCCTATGTAAGGACTCCATTTTCTTTGTAAAATTTACATCCTCTAACATGACTATCAACACTAATAAGGAAAGCAACGTTGGATAATGTTGTCATTGATGTCAACCCATGGAGTTGACGGGGTTTGATTTTGACTAAAAACACCATTCATTGATGAAAAATGGTTAATGGATGCTTCCTAATAATTTCCAAATTACATCAAGTTGGAAGCTCCACTGTTGGATGGTTGAAAACCCAAGTCTTAGGGTTTGGGTTCCTTAGAGTGAGGATGTGCCATGAATTTGTCGGGGGTTTTTTAAGGATCAAAGCATTGAGTTTGGGTTGGATACCTAGGTCATTAGATTCTCCTCAAATATATTTTTTTGTTAATATGTGGTATGCCTCATTGTTCCTCCTGGTTTGAGAGAAAATTGAGTTTGAAGTTGAAGACCTAGTTTTGTGAGCTAAAACCCTAGGGGGAATTGACATGATACCTTATTCACCTATGGTTTTCAATATATGACAATGATTCTTGTTGTAATCTCACTATGTATACGTTGAATAATTTCAAGAAACAATGACAATAAATGAAACACTGACTTCACAACCTCGGTAGGACCATATGCACTAAGCCAATCATTGATTTCAAAATTTTAACATAATTGAAAATTTCTATAGGAAAATATTAATAGGGTTAGTAATTAATTAAATTAAGGCTAAGTATTGATAATGGGTTTATTGTCACAATATTTTACTAAAAAAATGCTTAATCTACTTCCCATAAGGGCAACAACCCTCTTTCTTACCTCATAAGGTACATGTTATTTGATTATAATTATTAGAATAACTAGCAACTAAAAGAATCTAAGACCTCCTCCAACGTTCACCTAGAAACCTATAAAAATTAATTAAATTTCTCTATCAAAACACAACAAACTTACTAGCATCTCACACTCGTCTTAACTATGCTTTTTTGTCTAGCTCTGAGAAGAGATTTTCGACCTCCTATAGCTAAGGAATTTTCAAACTTCCTAAAGTGAATTGTTTTTTGGTTTGGGGATGTGTTAAGGCAGATTGAACCCATCTTTTTCTTTCCTATACTAAGCTCTTCAAGGTGAGTTTTCTTGTGATTCTTTAGCTCTTTTTTGATGATGTATGGCATGGTTTTTGTTCTTGGTCATCCGTAGGGTTAGGGCTTCTTTGTCTGTTCCTAGGGCATCGAATTCTAAGGTAAAGAAGTCTCTATTGAGATGCGACTCCCTTCCAAAAGAACCGTATGAAGGAAGTGAGGGTCTAGGCCTTCTCCTTTTGGAAATTCATGCTTCAACCTTCCTCCTACGCCAAAAAACTGTAGCTTTCATCCAAGGTTTAAGGGCAATGAAGGGTGTTACTCCATGCATCCTTGTAGACTGAGACTTGTAGAATTGTTTATTATTGGCTAAGGTCTATCCTAAATGTGAGATTAGCTACAACTCACACAAGATTCTAATGACTTTAATAACAATGAATTATAGGTATTGAATGACTATATGATAATGACCCTATAACCAAAACCGTAGCAGCGAAGTGTGCCTTGTGTGGAAGTGACCTTAGTTATGTTGTGTGTGATTTCTACCTTAATATAAATGGCAGTGAGTAGATGTTAAGTGACAATAAATTGACTAATAATAATGTATGACAACATGTTGACCTTGACATACTTGATAGTGGTAAATGATACCTAGAATTGACCTACATTTCTCTTAAGAGTAACAATCTTGCAATAGTCTAACATTTGATGACCCTTGTCCTATGACACCAAGTTCATCAATGAGCTAGAGTAACCTTGAACGATAATGAATGTGATTGACATTTCAGTAAGGTGACAATGACATAATATGATGTGTCTTACAATGATGACATAGAGTATGCCAGTTGAAAATTTGACATTGGCTTGACATTCACCATTATGACACTCTAGACCTGACATATACACTAAGTTGACTTGACAATATTGTATTGAAATTTGTGACTTTGTGTAAACTTAACATGATGAATGATATATCCTTGTGAATGTTTTAATGAAACAATCTTGTTGTAGTATCTCTCTTGATGAATATAAATTGATTTAATACATAGATATGTCTCATCACATTAACTTGACTTGACTTGATATATCATTGATAATAATATTGTTGTAGTAACTCTCTTGGTGATTGTTAATTGATTTGATATTATCATGTTGAATTGAATTGACTATAAGGTGACACATTGAAAGTGGACTTGACATCTCACATGCTACTTGACATCTAGACATAACAAGTATGTTGGCACCTTGAATTTGAGAATAGACTTGACTTGACATACTAGACATAATTAGTATGTTCATATTTTGAATTTGACTTAACAACCATAGAACTATGATGAATGAGATTTTACATGCTATCTTAATATGATGTTTAGAATATAGTAACTATGGTAACCTAGGGTTCACATTAGATGACCTCAGTGAGTAACATAATTGTGACCTTACGGGGTAGCAGGTCTCTGAAGACATATCACTTTATTGTATAGGTTATTGATGTAAATATGGATAACAGTGTGTGAGAAGTGCTCAACAGTGAAAGGACTTATGCTGGTAGCTCTCTATGGGAAGAGCTTGAGAGTAGTGGTAGCAGGTCATAGGTATGACCTGTGGCATCTTGGTATATTCCATTTTTCAGAAATTTGGTTTTGACACTTCCACCAATACAAGGTGTGTGGTTCAGTGATGTGGTAGTCTTCTTATGAGCTTATGACACTTATTCATTCATGAGCAATGCAATGGCAGTGTGTATGATGTGATCATTTTGAGCAGTAATAGTGATGTGTTGTTGAGAAGTGAGTTAGATGTGCAATATTGTGCGATGATTAGTTTGATTGTGCAGTGGTTAATGCCTACCAGAATTTGATAGATATACAAGATCTTCTTTACAAATTTACTATATTGATTCAGAGAAGAGGGGATCTAGTCTAAAAATTGTGAAATGTGGTCCGTTGACTCTTTAGGGTGGTAAGGTGGTGCAAGGCAGGTGATTGGAGTCACCTTTAGGTTGTGGTTTGAGAACAATTCAAAGTGGTAGGGTGGTGCTAGGGAAATTCATATCCTGAATAGGGCGTTGTGGCGTCCTTTCAGTTGGGGCTAATAAACTACAGGGAAACATAACATCCTTTCGAACAATAGCTAGTAAATAGAGTGTTGGTACACTTGTCAAGTTGTGACCTGACTTATAGGGCGTTGGGGCATCCTTCTTGTTGTAGTAGGGTATTAGGATTTAGTAGCATCCTACAGGGGTTGACGCCTTCCTTAGTTGTAGCTAAAATCTTGATGTAATTACTTTTCTTTTAAAGAGGAGGAGAAGACAATAACTAAGAAGTGTTCAGTGGTTTTTGACTCAAAGGGGGTTTTCTTCCTAAAAATGTTTGTGTCCACCATTTTGTCTTTCTATATTGTCATATGGTGTTGTCTATTGTGGATTATTTTTTATGATTATCTGAAGAATAACAATAGTAATAACTGAAGATTAAGTAATTCTTTGAAAAGGGTTGAAAAGTGATAATTGCTAAGAAATATTGATTCACCCCCCGCAGTATTTCAAACAAGTGATGAGGCATTGGTAGAAAACAATGTAACACTTTGAAAATATGATGAAGCACTGCTTGTGAAAATAATCATTAAGTTGAGCTCTCAAAAAAATAGAGAAATGTTATATGAGAAACTATACCAAGCCTTTTAAAAGTAAATGAAAACAACACATAATTGTTATACACTCAATTATTAATCCTCTATGGGCATAAAATATTGTCCTTGAACAAGACTTCCAAATTAAAAAAACTATTCTCCTATGCACCTAGCTATCAAGTAAATTCCTCCTACCATTGCTTTGAAGCTTTGTGAAAAATATATGACGACATCTGCAAATACGTTAATCACTACCATATTACTTCAAAACTCACCTATAAAATAACAAATCCATCTCAAATTTTGTGCAAAGACTCACTAAAATCAAATCAATATTACTTTTATTATCTTCTACAAAACATCAATTTGGGTTCTCTTACTAAAGTCCAAATAAGCGATGTAGGAAATCCTAATAATCAAATTCTCCACATGAATTAAATGTGGATTGTGTAATGCCCCTACTCGATCTTATTATTTGACATTGTGATAATAATTTATTGGATGAATGCTTTTTCTTTATGCTCGATTCTGATAAGTATTATTAGATTATGTATTAGGTAAGCATATGATAGCTAGCTACACACTCAAACCTTGCATGAATATGCTAGAATCTTGTAGCCTATTATGCTAGACAATTGATTAATGGTTAAGCTTGATTACTGAATAAGCTACAATTAACCTTAAGCTTGATTAATGATCAAACTTATGGTTATCCTTAAGCTTGCTTAATAGTTAAATGTGTGACAAGGTTTTGTAATGAATGTTTTTGGGATGCATGCTAATGAAAATGAAGAATTAGATTAATACATCTAGACATTGGAAAATCTGCCAAACTTATTATTTTATATATTTTTTATAAAATTGTTTAGTTTGAAATATTAAAATTTGGCCCATAAAAAAATATTACTTCTTATCACACTTTTCACATACAACTTTTAATTTTTTAAATAAATTTTAATTATATAAAATTATTATTTTTAAATATTTTATAAAGTTGTTTATTTTGAAATAATAGAATTTGGAAATTAAGAAAAAGGAAAACATAACCACTTTTAATTTTAAAAAATAAATTTTAATATTAATAAATAATTAATATATATATATATATATATATATATAATATAATATATATATATATATATATATATATATAATATATATATATATATATATTTATATATATATATTTATATATATATATTATAAAGTTTTTTATTTGAAATATTAAAATTTGGAAAATTAGGAAAAAACTTGCTACTTATGGCACTATTCATCCAAGTCATCGCATATCACGAGTTAGGTCAAGCAGAGCCTCCAAGTGAAAAGTGGAGGGTTGCATAGTGTGCTTAAAATATCAAGACAAATTTCATACATATTGCTCCATAAAATATATGGTCTATTAATTTGTTGGGCATATGGGATAACAGAAAATTATTTAGCAGATCAAAGGGAAACTGATTGATGACTTCAACACCAGAAATCAACATTGGATTTTGTTGTGGAATGTGTTGTGTGAATCGAGGAGAAGATGGCCATCCTTGAACAATGGTCTTTAGAAGAGGGCACTTGGGGATTTTTTCTATATTTAAGTGCTTTACTGATAGCTTGCTAGTTGAGACCTCTGTTGCAAACTAACACAATGCACAATGCAGTCACTCATAGAAAAACTGCCCCGAATATATCCTTTCCAATTAGGTAATTGGATGGTGCAGAACAAGGTGGAATTTGTGGATGTCGTCACTACTACATGTAGGGGGTTTTAAGACAATACTTGAGTCAATTGTCTTAACTTAAGACAAAATGAAACTTGTGTATTGTCTTAAATATTGTCTCTAAGCAGGTGTCTCAAAATATAATGTCTCAAAATTTTATCTTTATAAAGACAATATAGAACACATATTATTATTGTCTCTATAAAGACAATTTGATTTGTCTCTCTAGAGACAATTTCATTTGTGTCTCTTTAGAGACAATTACATTTTTGTCTTTTTAGAGACAATTCCATAATTCAAACTATTGTCTCTCTAGAGACAATATAAAAAATTATTTAAAAAAAATAAATGTCCATAATTCAAACTATTGTCTCTCTAAGAATAATAAAAAATTATTTAAAAAAATAAATGTCCATAATTCAAACTATTGTCCTCCTAGAGACAATATAAAAAATTATTTAAAAAAAATAAAATGTCCCATAATCAAACTATTGTCTCTCTAGAGAGAGAATATAAAAAAATATTTTAAAAAAAATGTCCATAATTCAAACTATTGTCTCTCTAGAGACAATATAAAAATTATTTAAAAAAAATAAATGTCCATAATTCAAGCTATTGTTTCTCTAGAGACAATATAAAAAATTATTTAAAGAAAAATAAATGTCCATAATTCAAACTATTGTCTCTCTAGAGACAATATAAAAATAATAAATAAATAAATAAAATCATTTTGAATGTCTGCTGGTCATGCCTTCCATTATGTCTATCGATCCGAATAATTTTCTTAGCTTGAATAGAAGATTCTTCAACCACGCTTTTGTATTATGCTCTATAACCACGAGGCCTCTTGTTTTGGCCCCATTGTAGGAGAATATCTCCTCGTTCTGAAATGCAATGCCTTGAGGGCTGGCTTTCTTGGCTAGTCTTTCTATCTTCACTCTTCTCATGGAACGGTTCCAGAATGGAGTTTACGTATTCGAGAGATTTCTGGTGGTTCCCACTGCTGCTTGTCGATGACCCTCCTTTCATCCTTACTATCTTTCCTTCCAAAAGGGTACTGGGACATAGCAGCAAAGTACCATTGTGGTACCACGTACTTTATAAATGTGCGCGACTAAAGTACAACCTAAAGGCTATATGACCATCACGCAAACTTTATCATCTGTACTGAAAAAACTTAGTCTAACCTTTCTTGGTCCACAAAATTCTTTCACCTTAAGGTTAATATAATTATAATTTCACACAACCCTAGTTGATTTATGCATGCCATTATGTAAAAAATGAAACAAGTTTGATTTCTCCTAAAGGTGTTAACCAAAATCCCGCTAATAAATGTGAATAGACAGCCTTGTAAAAGTTAAAATGGCACTATAGGTAAGGCCATGTTCTTGTGCACAAGAAGTTGAAAGTTGGAAAATGTATGCTTCAAGTAGCACACTTCATTAGAAAATGACCAAAGATATGAGTGGTAGCATGAATTTTGTTGAGCAGAGCATCACAAGGAACTTTATATCCAATAGACTAGCCAGAAAAATATTGATATGCAAATCAATAGATGGTTGGTTCATTTCTATTCATGATCATTGTGAATCGTGATTGCTAAGACTGGTCATCTAAGTGTTCTAATTAGTATCATGAAGATGACATACGAGACTCTGAATTTGCTTTGAGGATGGGGAGAAATGTTCCAAGGGCCTTTCTAATATATACCCTTTAATTTTGTGGTATAATTGTCAAATCATCAACGGATTATTCATTTGATGGGTGCAATCATGCAATTACCAGCAAAGTTTTCAAATTAGCATAAATTGTTGAAAGAGGGAGAAATGTGATGGCTTCTTTGTGCGTAGTGCCTATCCTTTCACGTCCTTCTCTGGCTCGGATTTGCTCTTGCCAATCTATCTGTGTATCCATCTCTATCTACCTATCCATCCATCCATCCATTCAACTATATGCATGTCTGGATATACATATGTAAGCCTGCAGATCTATGTTTTATAGTGTGTGCTCTCCTAAAATTTGGGATATGCGTGCACATTGAATTTATACGGTGTGCCTTGGGAAGTATGTATCCATTTTGACTTTTTCTCCATCTCATTTGCAAGGAGAAAAGATATATCAAACTGGTTAACATTAAATAACAAGGACTTGACAATTACTATACAATAAATAAACCATGCTCATCCTGATTCAGGGACTAAATAAATTCCCTGGTCCATTAAATTAGAGAAACATACACCAGAGAAAATTCAGGAAAACAAAAATATTTGATAATACAAAAAATTACAAGCTACACAGGCAGCATCCTCAAAATGGCTAGCGCTCTAGTTGCACCTCTACTTCAGTTAGGTCTTTCCGAGCTTTCTTCCTACGATAAAATATTGGGCAGTCATGGCTACAATAAGGATAGGACATCAATGTAAGTATAAAAGAGATAGTAATTGTAAAAATAAAAAAAAAACATCCTATTAATTAAAAACAAGTACATGATCACACAAATGTTACAAAATACATCCATAATGTAAATTTAAATGATGTTATGAAAATGTAATACTTGAAATATAGCATTAAAAAACCTTGTGCAAAGAACATCTTGGTGCAGAGAGCCTTGGCACCGCTGACATTGTGTCCATAGTTTACCAAAGAGAATTTCTATTCCCTCACTGACATCGATCAAATATTAGTGTCATATGATAGAAAATCTAGGTGAGAACAATAGACACAAGGCCTACTTTAAATTCTCCAAATAAAGAATAATGGTATTAGAATACCAGCTTACCATTTGCAACTATTTTATGATACAATTCTGCTTCTCTTCCTTTGCAATGTGAAAAAGTGTCTGATCTTCTTTGCTGCAGTGGCAACATGAAATCAGGTAACATCATGAATTTCAGTATGAAGCAACCTAACTAGACATTCTTATTATAAGAAAGCTAGACAATTTCTTACAAGGAGAGCAGGCATGGAATCATGCAACCTCATAGATTTTTCCACATCAAAAAGATGAACCCTATTAGCTTTCTAAAGTGCCAAACTAAAATAATAGTTACTCTCAATTGTGCACTACTATAAGCAAGGAAACCACATGCAGGACACCCTCTACTTGTATTAACTAAATACCTAATAGGTGTTTTACAACCAATACAACTGAGTTGTTTCTTAGCAAATTTCATAATTCCACTATTTGAAGGAGTTGATATGGAAACTGCTCGTGTGTGACTAACATGAAGAAGATCTTTGCTTGCATTCTTCAAAATGGGCTCAAATATTCTCAACAACGGCTACAGAGAAAAAATAAGCACTAATAAAAACCACTTAGCTGGAAAGAATTACTATCTATCAAGATATACTTGAAACACTGGTGAAATTTTCAAAAAGAGCATAAACTGCAAGTGATGATGCTTTGGTCTTTCACCTTGCTCAGTTGATTCTCCAGATAATATTGTGGATCAATAGGGATGTTATTCTCCAGTACGTAAATTGGATCCTCATATTTCTCATATGCCTGAGCCCAAGTAAACACATTAGTCATTATATCCATAATCCCTCTGTAAATTATGCCTCCAGATAAAACATAACAAAATAATTAAAATAACCATTTTTTAGTGCAATATCGAGACTTATGCTGACCACGGAAGAGGTTAATTATTACCTTGGCACCTTTTGCAACCTTTATGATGACATATGGAACACGATCACCCACAGTTGGAGTAGTTGTAACATCCCTCTGTAAACCAGGGGCAACTTGGCTTTAAAACACGACACCAATTTAAAAAATCCAACAATGGACTCATTGTCAATAAAAAGCAAAATATTACAAGAGTCTTTAGATGCACTGTAGTAATAAAAATAGAGAGATAGGATTGAAATGGAACCAGAAGGCATTGCACCATTTATTATACTTGTTATGAGAAGTTATTTCCAGTATTTACCTTCCGCATGCGCTCAGCTAGTTCCATGTGTGCTGCCTTGACTGCATAGTCATCTCTAGTCTTTGTTAGACCCTGACTCAACAAAGAGATTGTTAGCACAGGAAAACAACAATGCCCTTAAGAATATGCTGATAGCCTTGATAAAGGATATGACCTGCAAACATCTGTTTCTGCTGCAGCTAAACAATAATCAATTTTTCTTAGGATGAGATTAAAAATGTAGATATATTATATATTGTCATGTTTTGATTCTCTTCAATTGTATAAGAGCCTCCATTGACACTTCTTCCTCCCATTGCTAGCAGTAAATATTGACTGAATCCCTTCCAAGTATAAAATGTAGGGAGAAGAAACATGACAGACTTAAAAAGGAAACTTCCATGGCCTGCCCCAACTAGGTATATAGTATATACTTCTAACACTTGAAACTAGGAATATGTAATATGTGACTTGCTCGCAATGTAAATCTCCTCTTCCCCCTATCATATTTTCTCCATTTCAAAAGTAACAAATGGTCAAACAAATTTGGTCATAAACATGTCAAAGGACTCATTGTTCTCACCTTAGTTATCACCAAAAGTGATAAATCCATTCTCTTCATTAACAAGTCAGCAATAGTGTTCTTGACATACTGCACTGCACTAGGTATGTCACGATCAATGAGTATTTTATGAAGGCACTCTGTAACCAAGTTCTTCACCAGCACACAATTGTCCCTTCGCACTGTTTCAATGCCTGTTGATATGGAATATTTAAAAGATCAAGAATATTTAATAATTACGAAGGCATCAAATAAATTATTTTTCTAAGAGCATTTTTAGCCTTCACAAACACTAAGGGCTATATTTGAAACAAAAAGATCAGGTTTGTCACCTTTAGTATCCATTTTGTCATAAGCATCTAGCTTTTTCCACAACAACCCAACATATCTTTTCTTGCTGATCAACAAGTATGGGTAGTATATTTTTTCAAATTCTAGTTTAATAGGCTGCATAAAATCATATGTTAAATAACACACTGATTAGATGCCAAAGATGCACCAAATAGATGCAGATAAGCCACAAAAAAGCATAACTGATCATCTTGTCCTGTGCATATTTACAAATATCTCATGGAAGTGGAATGTCAAAAGAAGATTAGTTTTAAAAATAAAGGTGATATTAAAACATTCATCCCTACAAAAACATCATTAACAACTCTAGAGGCTTCACGGATATTTAAAATTCTTGACACTGTACCTTTGTAAATGTACCACTAATATAATCTAAGGCTTCCCTCCCTAGTGTCATGGCCTCTTCTATATTTGGTACACCAAACTGTATCATAAATGAATCTGTATCTCCATATACAACCTAGATTCAAATATAAAAATATAATATCAAGCTTTATAGTAGAAATCTTGGTTATGATCAGATCACCCATTATGATTTCAAGAAATTGGACTATCACCAATACAACAAGTGTACTCCCTATCATTACTGAACTAGTTCAAAGGTTACAAATGCCTTTAGTTGCTAAATAATAGCCTACCTCAAAATTGTATTGGTAACCGCCAACTATTCTGAACCTTTCTTCAACTAGCCTCTTTGTATGCTCTATCATTTCATGGCCTGACAGGTGGAAAAAAATGAGATGATTAATGATATGAAATTTTAAAACAATACGTAAAATCGATATTGTCTGATGGAACAGAGAATGTGTCAAAATATCAAATTGGACTTGTAATCAAAATATAATAAGAGGGCCTAAGCATATCATCTTAGTTGTACAAGTACACATGACTAATTAATGCAATTCAAGAACTCGATCTTATTTGTACAAGATTGTCAATTACAGTTCATACCCAAAACATTATGCCAGGAGAAAGAAAAGAATTACATGGATATCATTGATGCCCAAAAATAATCAATGTGAATGGCTGATACATGCATATATAGAATAAGAGAGGATTGCAAGCATCTCTATCTTGTAAGAGGACTACAAGCATCTCTATCTTGTAAGTAAAAGAAGCACCAATAACATTACAACTAGGAAAAACAAGGGGAGAATCAAGGTGTCCATGGATTTAATGTTTTTTTTCCATGGAATAACTATGAAATTACCATAGCTCGTCACACTCGACGAAATATCCAAATAGGGAAATTTCCCAACAGTGGCACCAGTAAACCCATAAACTAAATTCGCACTGATTGCAAGCGCACACAGTCAAAACTATTTTATGTGTTTCACCAGCATACCTAGTTTAACTTTTATTCCATGTCCAAGCCATAATTAATATAGACTTGACAAAGCTGTAATTACCTTTAAAGCCAATTGTCGGCCATCCAAGATAGCCTTTTCAAAAGGATCTTTAGCCTCCTAAACAAGATTACAGGAAGTTAAAAACTGAGATGCTAAGTGGAAAAAATACAAGCATGTAACATGAACATAGGAAGCACTTAGTTCACCACCTTTAGGTTTGCCTTGGCTCTTTTCCTGGTAGCCAGTAACTCTTCTAGGATCTCTAGTAATATGCCTTAGGAAACAGGAAAAAGAGAATTCAATTTAGCATCATCAAAAATGGTTAGCATATGATGGTTAAAAAGTAAATAATGAAATAAGTATCAACATAGTGTTTGACATGCAAAGACATTAAGGTCTTAGCATCCTACTTTACTTTTAATCCTTTCTAGTAGCATAGCTTTTGGTGCCTATGTTAGTGTTACAACGGTACAACTGTGCATTATATAGCTGGGATGACTAGGACAGTGTATTGGGATCTCATCCACATAGCAATTTGACTGCTAAAGTCTACCATACATGTTAGGGAACCTATCTACTTTTTGTACATTGACGAATCAACCAAATCTGAATCTGAATCTACTGAAAACTTCAAAATATGTATCATAAAAGTAGCCTAGGGTTTATTGTCCTTTATCCGAAACTTCTTCAGAATCTCAATTGCTTACTTACCCGTGTTCGAGGACCAGCTCACCTCAACTCAACCAAACCTCCAAGACCAAGAAATAATACATGTCAACTTCACTTTCCAGTTTCTTATTGCACCATGGGATAGAGTTTTTTAAACTAACTGTTAGGACCAAGTAATCTACATACAACACAAATATAAGCATATCAAATTTATCATAATCAAACAAATAATAAAATTTAGGACCACTAAATTCGCACTGATTGCAAGCGCACACAGTCAAAACTATTTTATGTGTTTCACCAGCATACCTAGTTTAACTTTTATTCCATGTCCAAGCCATAATTAATATAGACTTGACAAAGCTGTAATTACCTTTAAAGCCAATTGTCGGCCATCCAAGATAGCCTTTTCAAAAGGATCTTTAGCCTCCTAAACAAGATTACAGGAAGTTAAAAACTGAGATGCTAAGTGGAAAAAATACAAGCATGTAACATGAACATAGGAAGCACTTAGTTCACCACCTTTAGGTTTGCCTTGGCTCTTTTCCTGGTAGCCAGTAACTCTTCTAGGATCTCTAGTAATATGCCTTAGGAAACAGGAAAAAGAGAATTCAATTTAGCATCATCAAAAATGGTTAGCATATGATGGTTAAAAAGTAAATAATGAAATAAGTATCAACATAGTGTTTGACATGCAAAGACATTAAGGTCTTAGCATCCTACTTTACTTTTAATCCTTTCTAGTAGCATAGCTTTTGGTGCCTATGTTAGTGTTACAACGGTACAACTGTGCATTATATAGCTGGGATGACTAGGACAGTGTATTGGGATCTCATCCACATAGCAATTTGACTGCTAAAGTCTACCATACATGTTAGGGAACCTATCTACTTTTTGTACATTGACGAATCAACCAAATATGAATATGAATATACTGAAAACTTCAAAATATGTATCATAAAAGTAGCCTAGGGTTTATTGTCCATTATCTGAAACTTCTTCAGAATCTCAATTGCTTACTTACCCGTGTTCGAGGACCAGCTCACCTCAACTCAACCAAACCTCCAAGACCAAGAAATAATACATGTCAACTTCACTTTCCAGTTTCTTATTGCACCATGGGATAGAGTTTTTTAAACTAACTGTTAGGACCAAGTAATCTACATACAACACAAATATAAGCATATCAAATTTATCATAATCAAACAAATAATAAAATTTAGGACCTGCAACGGTCTTAGTGATGCCCATAATCTGTAAGTACTCATAAATCCATGAGTACCAAGCACAAGAGGCTACTTTAGCCCAAAAAGGGACTTCTTCAACTTGCACACATGGGTATCCCATCCTAACAAAGATATTATATTTGAACCCAAGCTGAAACAAAACCATGAATCACTCTTCCTGCCACTTGCATCTCTGGCCCTGTCAAAATCCACTAAAGCATGCAGTAGCTCAAAGCACTGCGCCAGTGTGTCGTTTAAGTACCTCGCATACCTCAGACCTTGGAGCATATTTGCAGCAACCTCAGCTCAACCATATATTAGTAGCCAAGTTGGACAATAAATTGGTGTCTGAGCCCCCCTTGTTTGTGAGACAAGGGATCTCATGCACACAGAAATTTGACTGCTAAATTATACCAGATATGTTAGGGAACCTATATACTTTTTGTACACTGACAAATCAACCAAATTTGAATCTTAATCTACTGATAACTTCAAAATATGTATCATAAAAGTAGCCTATGGCTTATTTTCCATTATCTGAAACTTCTTCAGAATCTCAATTGCTTACTTACCCCTATTCGAGGACCACCTCACCTCAACTCAGCCAAACCTCCAAGACCAAGAAATAACACATGAGGTGTATGTCCTTGTCAACTTCACTTGCCAGTTTCTTCTTGCACAATGGGATATAATTTTTTTAAGTAACTTTTAGAACCAGGTCATCTACATACAACACAAATATAAGCATATCAAATTGATCATAATCAAACAAATAATACAAGTTAGGACCTGCAACAGTCTTAGTGATGCCCATAATATGTAAGTACTCATAAAAAAACAAAGTATCTTCAAAATTTGTTTTGTTGCACACATAATTAGTTTATGTTTGTACCCTCACAACCCAGTCCGCTCCTTAGAAGCTAGAGTGATGCACGTTCAAGTTATTAAAATTTAACACATATCAATCCTTTTTGTCCTCTTTTTGGGAGGCGCTACAATAATTGTGGGTGTGGAATGCTCATCACATTGAACACCCTCCTCATTATTTCTGTCTCCCATTCGCTAAAATTCAACAATGGTTTCCTGCCAAGGTTCAGGAATGACTATTGGATGATTTTGTGCAACAAGCAAATCATCGTGTGCTTGTATCTCCTTCCCATGCTCACTCCCAAATGTTTCACCTGATTCCTATACACAACACACTTTAACTTGTTATAATAACATTAAAACCTCCAATTGATTTATTGCATTATTCATATAATATTATAAACAACTAACCTCAGATCCATAACCAGTAATTATTTTTTCCCCTCGATTTATCATGTGTTGGTGAAGACCTTGGGAACCATGCAATACAACATATTTTAGGTCTTCCTCTGAAGCTTCCTTTTGAAACTAGTGAACCTACATTAACAAAGATAATCATATCTATAAGGTAAAATAACTAATAAGATACAATTAACTCAACGTGACCATGGTTACTTTGCCTAAAATAGAAAATATAATAGATGGAAATGTCACTTACCATACCACCACGAATATTATTATATCCACCAGAGCCTAATTTGTGAGATCCAATTTTTGACACCCTAGCTTGGGTTGCTTTTTTTGTATCTCGTAGGCGTCTCTTAGCTCCTCCTTGTGTAGATGGCGTATAGTTTGGATTTCTGAGGACTTTCCTCTTAAACTTGGCATCTTTCATAAGTTCATCCCACGTCACTTGGTCTGTGATCCAAGCTGGACGTGGATACATAAAGTTTTTTGTCAACTTTGTCCTTAAATTGGACCTCTTTGAGTGCATGTATTTACTTGCAATCTGTAAAATAAGTTCCTTATCAAATCCAGGATTACCAAATGATATTACTACATCTTTAAATAGTTCCTCTTTTTTGGCATTGGATTGTTTCCTCCAATCCATTTGGATGATATTTCCAAATAATTCTTCTGCACGACAAAAAATAAAGTGATAAAATTTCAGCCCTGTTTCATCCTTCAAGACATTTCCTTCTGAAGTGAGCAAGATTGTAACTTATTTCATTCCTTTTGTGGTCACCGATGATATTGTTGTAGTCTCGGGGATTGAGGAAGGTTACCTTATAGATACATTAGGCACTGTGTCACTTACTTCCTGCATTTACAATGAAATTGTGGAACTATTAAGAACCAAACCAAAATAAGAAACTATTTTTCATATCTAAAATAACGATCCTAAACATAACAAATGAAATTATAAAAAAATAAAATAATTTTACCTGTTGATCTCTTGCAGGAGCTACACTCTCCAACAATGACATTTCCCATAACTGAATTTGTTCAATTATTTCTTGTCTGATTTGAACATTTGCAGGAATATCTGGTAGGAGCCTTAACATTCTTGTTTGTGAGTCTCTGGTCCTATTGGGAGAATGCTGACTAGACCCACATTTGATGTATAGGGCATGTTATGGGGTTATGGTCTAGGTGTAGATGGCATAACATGACCCTTTATACCAACAGATTGTGTAATGGGCATGTTATGGGGTTATGGTCTAGGTGTAGATGGCATAACATGACCCTCTATACCAACAGATTGTATACTTGTTGGAGTCACTCTAGAAACATCCTACAAGGCACAAATATAAATAATAATATGGAATAATAGATGAATAATGTTGAAATTTGTAACTAGGTTTAGTCTTCATAATGACATATCTAATCACAATTCTATGTAATTTATGTAAAAAAAGGAAAAAGAAGATTATTTTTGTTATCACTGAGGCATGGGTTTCATGAACACATGAAGAAGCAAGTCCCATTATAGAATGACAATATCTCAGAAGACTCATTAAAAGAAGGTCATGAAGGTAGCAAATGATCAATGAAATGTATAGTAAAGTTGCAAATAATCATGGCAACCAAAATATTAATCAGTACAGATAGGTGTCCATGAGGTATGTATAATAATTTTCTTTTAAAGGGTCCATCATAAGATGTAGTAGGGTTGAATTTATGGGTTTATATTTTAAGAAATACCCTAGTATTTAGAAACCTTAATCTTAAGGTATTTGTCCCCTATGATTTGATTTCTAGGGCATGGGATAAACTCTAGAATGACATAAAGGGAAAAGAGTATGATCTAAGGTTTGAATTTAAGAAACCCTAAAAAGGCCTCTTGATTACATAAAAACCCTAAAAAAATAACTTGACATCATGTTTTGGAATAACATATTTCTTGGGTTACTTGTTAAAATAGTATTGTATGTACAGGAAGAAAAAAAGGATGGGGTGATCCATTTGAAGGCATGATGTAGCTCTTCGTAACACCTCATAAATCATGGAGTCGTTGTGCAAAAACTTTATTAAATATATGCCCTAGATTTCTCAACAAATAACATAATCAAACTCACATAAATAAATGGTTGAATCTTACATCTTGCATAACATTATATGTATATGGGGGCATTAATGATCCCTGCATGCCAACATTGGTTGTATTGAGGGGCATAAATGAATCATGCATGCCAAAAAAATCCACGCTTAGTAAAAACACAAATATTAATAAATATATATAGTGAAATGAGTTAACTAAATGCACAAAAATATTGATCAAGTTTTACCACTATCATTACCTTAGATGCTTTATAAGGTGTTATAGGGGTTGGAATGACTTAGATTTCCTGCATTCCACAAACATAAATTAGCATAATATAATAAGGAATATAAGATAATTGAAAATATAAAAGACAATATTCAAGCTTACCTTGTGCATCATCATAACAGTGTCTTGCCCTCGTGCATTTGTTAACATTTCCATAAAAGTAGTGAATATCATTGAATCCCCCATAGTAGCATCGGTAACACCCATGGGTACATTCTTAGAAAACACATAATAACATAAAAATAAGAAAACCTTGATCAAAAAACCGATAAGAAAAAAAAAATCGGTAACACCAAATATGTGTTGAGTGAGCATTGAAGATCTGTCCAACACTTTGAGGCAAGCTTATCAGAGTGTTCCAACAAGCATTTAACTAGTCACAAACAAACTTTTGAAGTATCATTTTAAAGTTATTTCTAAAAACAAATCCAACCTCTAACTAAATCAACAACATAAATAATACAAATACCAAAAGCAACATAAATACCTGGTTTGCCATTTTGTATAGAATAATGTAATAGAAATATGCGAAGAAAAGTTTGTGGACACTAGTTAGGATCATTACATAAATAAATGTTGAAATATATGACAACATGTAAAACCAAAAAATTATTCTAAAATATGTTGGTTTAAACTTCTATGCATGTAATACTAATTTCATTGAGGAGTTCTCCGGATTATATTACAAAGGGTAATGCACTGTCTTAAATTGTTGTCACATAATGCAAAGTAATCTCTGTAGAATATCTCCTTGCTGCCTATAAACATTACTTCACTATCTCATTGCAACCATAGTCAACTCCAAACCAGACCTTGCTTTCCTCAAAACCCCAGACCATACCTCAAGATGATTTGCTACCACATAAAAACCTTATGGGTGATTCATTGCCACAAACAATCCCTTATAGGTGGTTCACTACCACAATTTATACCTTAGGGATGATCTGTTGTCATCAACAATGCCTCAGAGGTATCTTTCTATCTCAAAATTGCTTCATAGACATATTGCTGCCACAGTGAAGCCTCAAATTTAATGTGATGTTATAGATAATGCCTTAGAGATAGGCTAATACCTCAGATAATGTCTCAGGGATGATTCACTGCCTAGATAATGCCTCAAGATAGTTTGCTGCCACAGTTAGTGTTTGTTCGATCATTTATATAACAACATTCGGAAGTTGGATTAAAGTGAGAGATTTTAGAAAATTAAATGAAAGTCTGGTTGGTTGACTCTCTGCAATTATGGATTGAAACCAACGAGGTTCCATATATGGTTCTCAAAGAATAAACAGAAGCATCATTTTGTATATAAAATATTTAAATAAATTATCACCAGTTTATATTAAACTGTGAAATCAACATTTGAAAAGCAATGCATATGAAGCATATTAATCATGCATGGAAACTACCAATCGGAGTCCAAAGAATTATTATGGTAGATCAAGCGATATGGTGTGCTGCCTTAGAAGAGCACCAACATGCAATAAAGAACCCTGAAATATGCTTGGAAAATGAAAAGACATAAAATAATTTAGAGCATTGGTGGCAGAGAGGGTATAAAAACTCATAATTATGTTTAACCCTCTAATATAGTTAACCACACCTAGAATAAGTGAATTCAAATGAATGACAATGCAGTGAATGCTCATGAGCTCTGGTTTCATCGATTCATGAGTAAATGTTGGTGAGGGATTAAACCAAATAATGCCAATTTCATGCCTCATACTTCTCAAAGACCCAAGCTACAAATATCATGGCTTGGTATTATACCTATGCGTAGATTTGTGCAGATTTGAGATGTTTAGAGGAGAATCAATCATATCTCCATAACACCCCTCTCGAACCTATTTCATGCTAACGAATTAGAGTCTAGTGCCAAACACATGATCACATATCCACGCAAAAGATCATCCCAGTGCATCTCCTAGAATGGTGGATATCAAGTGACTCAATGTGGCCATTTATTGCACAGAAGTTGAAATATATAACAATGAGCCAATGGGGCATGCATTTTCATAAAAGGATGACCTCATTTCTCAAATCACACCCAAAGGAACTAGGATTGTTACAATGTTGTATGTTGGGTTAGGGTGAAACATTATCATGTTATAAGAAATAATTGCATATAAAAGGTTATACTCCATGGGATACATAAAGAAAATTCCTTTTCTTGTCTTAATTAGAAAGGAGACAATTTTTCATTGACAAGAAATAATTGTTATTTAGAAAGGAGGCATCATCCAATGAAGTTCGAGATGGTGAAGAATGCACCATATAGTACATTACAGCTAAATTTGTTCAGGAAAATCCCATCTCACTTGTTAATAATGAAACTCACGAGTATGGGTTTAAGAACTCAGATGCAATTGAAAGATATCAAGATCATGTAGTTGAAAAATAAGATCGAATTGAATAGGTTTACAAAAGTGAAACTCACGATGATGAAGAACGAAAATCACATAAAAATTATAACAGTATCCAAAATGATGGTTGTCCCATGTTGTCTAATGCAGTTTCTTTGAAATTTGGAGATCATCAACTGATTCATTCATCATACGATGAACCTCAAGAAGCTTATGAGAATATTTGAGCTTCAGATGTTGGTCTGCAACCTCATAACTCAGCTATTGAGGATGAAGTTCATGAAGACAAATTTCATTATTCAGAGTCCAGACAATGACAAATAGTTTTATGGCCTTGATGAATTGCATGGTTCGAAAGTGGACAGTGTCTCTAGTATGTATGAGCCAATGCCTAGTGTTTCCCAGCATGCAGGTGAGTCATCTCGTTACAAGGTTGATTGGATTCATGTCTACACACAAATAGAGAGCGATACTTCAAAGCAGAAATTAAGCTGTTCATGTAATTATAAAGAAATAGAACCAGACGAGGCTCAGGAAATTGTTGATTCTTCAAACAGTTTTGAAGGCAGTATTGATGTGTTCGCTAGTTTGGGAATTCCTTGACTCTATTCTAGTTCCCCTAGTATTAATATTAATGATGTGTTACCTTTGCTATAATGATTTCAATACTCCATTAAACAAGCCCAACCTTACCGATAGTAATGATGTGTTCCTTGTTCAAGTATGGATGAATCTGTTCTTGAAAAAGCAGTCACAGTTGAGGAGACTGTTCAAAATAATCCCAATTCCTACAACTATACCAATGAATATAGCTACGCAAGGAAAATAATACCAATGCCAACATCTTTGTAAGGGAAATACATCAAATTGAAACGAAAATACATGTGGAAAATAAACCCTTTGCTGTCTTCCTTGAAACTTCTAGCTCAACTTCGATTTCCTTTGCAAAATAACAGTGAAAGCCCCAACATATAAAAACTAAAAAAATTTAGCGCCAAAAAGATTTTCGGCCTCTACACCAAAAATGTTTCGGTGGTTTCAGCGGTCTTGTTTCCATTTTAAGATGGCCTAGCCCATTGTTTCCTGTTATTTATTGCGTATGTCTCCCACTTTTCATAAGAATGAGGGTCTTAATATCTATCTCCCGCCACCCACGAATAAATGAGTATGTACTCTGCTCCCATTGCGTCTCATGCCCTTAATGCCCATCACGTACATAAACCCTAGTCTCGTGGCTTTAATAGATCAATAACTTAACACAAGCGCATTCTTGGCAACAAGACTGCAATTTCATAACCAAAACCAAAAGTCTGAAAATGAGGAATTATTCCTCTGAGTTCAACCCAGTCCCTCTGAGTTATTATAACAAAACCCTCAACCTTAGGCCAGAGAAACCTTTTAAAAATACATTATAGCGATAGTATTCCATCCAGTTCACAGATGAAGGATGTTAACTAATATCCCTAGCCTAGTTCGACAAACAAACACATACCTGGTAGTGGGTGCCAAGAAACTGGTAGACCCAACCACAATTCGGCATCATTCCGAGGACCCACACCATAGCCAACCAGGGCTCCACATTCAAGTAGAAAACAAGATGAGTATGTGATGACAAAACAAGAGAAAACTATAAAACTCAGAAACTATTTAAGTTTAACACCTAAAATGAATATGCGCTTACCGGAAGAGACTATCCAAGCTGGAAACCCCTTTATGAAAACAGAGACTGTATCTCAGCGCACATCATGTTATACCACTGAGAAGAACCAATTTCGAAGGAAACCAGAAGTGGGCAGCTTGATCAAAGGCAAACTGTGGTGAGGTAAAGCAGTGGGTAGAGAACCATAACAGAGAAAGACAGAAGTGAACCATTTGAGGACTCGACGGACTAACACTCACGGCTCGACAACCCTGGGAGATCACCTCAAGACACACAATGTACCAAGATCTAACACCACGACCGTTGGATTTGGAAGAGGCATCTGCACCATAGAACCGATGCATATTCCCATGGAAGGATTCCAACTGCAGGCTCCTTGGCAGTAGAACCATGCATAACCATAGGCATACGACAACCAGGGTACCAACTGGAGGCTCCTTGGTAGTCGAACCATGCATAATCCTAGGCATACAACAACCAGGGTATTAATGTAAGGTTGAAAGAAGGCAGTATGGCCATAATTGCCAGAGCACTTAAACATTTATGGAAGGTTAATAAAATATCAACTTATACGTTAAATCACACCAATAAACGTGAAGTTGTTAGCTAGATTATGGAACTTATAGTCATGTATAATGGTAAATTATATATGTGCTGAAAAGCCATAGTCCAACATTTCATTGCAATTTAAATTAACGAATTACGCCATGTTCTTTTGAAAGTGAATAACCATAATGCTATTGGTAATTCATGGATTATTATTAATATAGACAAATTTTATTTTACTATAAGTTACCTTATTAGTTAGAGTGTGACATTAATACTTTTATTGTTTTTATTGTACCATTAAAAATAATAAAACTATGATTGAAATTACACTAATTTTATATATTTATATATTCTCTATCTATTTTACTATTTATACTCAATTTAATAATAATAATTAATAATTAGCACATATTTAACTTTATATATTTAGTTTATTTTCACTTATCCTAATACTTAATATATTCTAATTTAAATCTTTTATGTTAAATTTATTAATAACAAACATATATTTAACTTAATTTGATTTCTTATAGGTTTAAGAATATTAAATTCCATAAGAATTTTAAAATGTTATGTTATTTTACATAGGTTAAGGTTCCACAAAATAAGGTTTGAAGTTGCTTTTTTGAATTGACTTATTATTGATCTACTTGTTGTACTATAGGTAGTATATCTATTTTATAGTAAGTAATCATTGTACTATAGGTAGTGTCTAGTAATTTTTTAAGGAGCATTCATCAAAACAAAGAAATCTAATGAACCATAATAAATATCATATTTATTGAAGGGATTTTATCATCATAAATTACCAAAATGTAAATTGAGTGACTAATAAAATTCTACTATTACAAATAGATAAAAAAAAATCATTCCACATTCATATACACTTCAAGGTGGAATGTGCTATTCTTTAGTAATTACACCTTATTATCTTGACATCTTT
>APFE031001417.1:63334-110941 GCA_000404065.3 Pinus taeda | reverse complement strand
AGAAAGCTTATCATAATTCGGTTCCCAAACTAATAATGGGGACAACCATTAGTGGGTGAGTGTAGGCTAACTCATCACTAATATTCAAGGACACACACACATACACACATATATATATAACAGTGGGAAAACTTATCATAATTCGGCTTTCAAACCAATAATGGGGACAATCAATAGTGGGTGAATGCAGGATGACTCATCACTATTATTCAAGGAAAAACATATAAAACAATGGGAAAACTTATCATAATTGGGTTGTCAAACCAACAATGGAGACAACCATTAGTGGGTGAGCTGACTCATCACTATTATTCAAGGAAAACCACACCATCTCGAATTACCCATTGGTGCTCTATAAGGGAACATGCTTTCTAGGTTGCTAACCTATTTCCTTCGATAAGACAAACTCTTAGCCAAGCAGAAGTAGTTTTAGGGCATACTCTAGGCCCATGTGTGTGTATATATACACACACTCATATTTGTTTATTTTTTTTATTAGCATTATTGTAAAATACTACATGTTAACTCCATATTAAACATTGAAGGCGGGCATTGGAATATTTTATTTATGGTCAACATTAAATATTTTTTTACTATTTTTCTTTATCTGTATATATAAAGTTAATATCGAAATATTAGCTAATAAGGATATTCAAATATTTTATTCAAAGCACACATTGAATGATACAAAAGCAAAAGTAATTTTTTTTTAACCATCAATTTGTTTATTTCTATATATAAAATTAACATTAAAACATTTTTTCTTATTACTATAATTTTTAAAAATATTAATGTCAATTCTATGTTCAACATGGAATGGCTTTTACATCTTTTTTATAGTTGATTGTAATATCAAATATCATTTTAGATGTCTTGTGTAATCTCCATGTTAGGCATTTAAGGAATTACATATCTCTCTCATATTAAAAAGTAGAAAAACAGTTATAAATGAAACTATATTTTTTTTACTATGAAATATTCTTTTTAATTAATATATATGTTCAATATAAAAGTTTTTTTGTTATTAACAAATTTTATTTTTTTGAAAGTAGTTAATATTTTATTTCTTTTAGTATAACGTTAAGTGATAACATCTCTCCTGTACCTTAGGGCAACAAAATAATTTTAAATTAGCATTATTTTTAATACTGATATAATATGCATTTAATTAATGAAATATTTAAGGATAATATAAATTTTATCATCATTTTAATTGTATGAGATTATAAATATTTAATTAGAATCAATTAAGTTTATAAAAATCAATAGCCCATGGGGTAGCTTGATTAATGATTGTTGTGCTCTCCAAAGGAGAAATCATAATTTTTCTTTTTTGTCGATAAAGAATGATTTATTATTTGTTCAAAATATTACATTTGGTTTTCCAATGAATCCTTACTCTCCCGGCTTCACTCTGATTGTATTTGTTAGCTAGAAGATATATATGAAAACAAAAAGTAAAATGCCATACACTATAACTGGACCTTAAGCCCGAAACACAAAGGCACCATAAAACATCCAAAATACAAACAAACCAACATTAGAAATTTCTTGGAGGTGTCAAGCCTTTCCCAACATCTAAAGGGTCCAAAGGACAGAGCATGGTGTTCTAGGTGATCGATTATTCTTTTAATTTGGTCCAGCCACTCCACCACGTGTCACTGAATTTTCCTGATTGAGTCCATCTTGTCCATCATCACCCACTGATTATGCTGGATGTCATTTAAAAAAGCAATCAATTCATTTCTGTCGTCATGTCGTTGCTGCATTTCTTCCAGATTTTCCATAACCATTTGACGTTGACCGACAATAAACTCCAAGGAGGGTGGGGTTGTCGCTGCCTCGCATTCATGGGAAACTTCATTGTTGGATGCATCGTCAAGCCCCCTCACCATGATCAGTCATCACTCTGCCAACCCGAGCCTACACATCAACATGGGGAGCCTCGTCACGTCTGACCTGACCCCTCTGGCAAAGCATTTCATTTTCACAAATAAAACACATTGCCACCTTAAGGCACCCAAATTGACTCTCTTTGATAGACATGATGTCATTCCCACATAATTGAGAGATAACTTCCACCTTCAAGACCACCATGTCGAGACTCCACACTAGAGGGAGAGAGTCAATAGGATGCCAGATAGCCCCATGAAAGCCCAAACCACTTAACTCACTTACAGAAAGAAAGAAACACCAACATCTGCTTAAAGGTTAGGCTCATTAATTAACAGGCCTCTTGACAACCCTAATAAAATCAAGACACCATAATGAGAATGCCCCTCTAGGATAGAATTCCAAACATTTAAACTAAAAAGCCAACTGAAATAGAAAAACACAATACCAATTTGATTAAAGGCCACACCGAGCCAAAGCGAGGTAATTGGGACAACATAGTTTACCAGCCTCCAAAGAGAGCTCATCTAGGTGAAGAATCCTCCCACAGTGGCGCAACACTCTTATTGCTTCCCATTACCCTATGTCTGCCAACCATTCATAAAATTGTCACGTTGCCCTTAAACCAGGTCCCAAACCCAAAAATTCAAATCCTTAGTCCCAAGAAGACCTCCATCTTTGTAATCCGCACTAACTCCATTGCAAAATTACCACGAGAGAACGGGCATGCACAGTCGAATTTATTGTGCATACTCCTCTACATTGTCACCACCCTATACTGCTTCCATAACCACGATGAACCACTATCGTAGAATAACCTCTTGCAATCTTATAATCTTTGTCGAGCTACTGAATTTTCCAAATGATCGGCCTCTGTCGCACCACTTTCCCTCATCTATCATTAGCATCTAACACACCTACTCTTGGGATTTTCACAACCCCATTGCTGAAACTTAATGCCATTAGGCCTGAACCCCCATAGGGGTGGAAAATCATAATTTTATTCAATAGGTTCAAAATTACATTTTGCAGATGTTAAAAAGCATTCGTTCATGCCATCCTAAGGCTGGAACCTGAAGAAAACAAACAAACTAAAAATATCGGAACTAGGTTTAATAAAAAGCACTTAGATACCCCTTTATACCTTTCTTTTTCTCAATTTTTTTCCCAAACTCCTTGGATGGGAGCACTATTTACAATTGCCATATGATTTTGATACATATTCAAGGGACCTATTTTTCCGATTCTGAACTCTCATAGACGTGGGATATTTTTATGCCTCCCACCTTTAATTCAATGAGTATTTCCTCTTTTTGTTGCATTATAATCTTCGTTTTTTCAAGACTCCTCCAACTTTGGACCATTATCCTTGTCCGCTCTTCCCCACTGTTCATTAATGTGCCTTGTTGATTCTAAAGCTCCATAGTTAAATATTATTCTCCATTGTTTCATCATTCTATTCTTCTGAGAGGTATGGATCTGGAACCTGCCACCTCTTTGACTTTTGACGTTGTTTCTTTTGTTAGAAATTGTAGTAAGAAGCTGTATGTTCTTTTTCTTCACGAGACCAAGTTAGAAGATGTAAAACTTATGAATGTGGCTAAAATAGTTTGGAAAAATAGTGGTGGAGTCGTGCAAAGCTATCAGGGAGCATCTGGTGGACTATGCATTTTTTGGAATAAACTTCACTTTTCTCTAATTGATTGTCAAAAGGATTTTAACTGGGTAGTTCTCATTCTGGAAAGAAATGACTCCAAGGAAAGATTCAAAGTAGTGAATGTTTATACCTCGGCCCTATTTTGGGAAAAAGTAGAATTTTGGAATAAGCTCATCTCACTCAAATATGAACGCTGGAATCCTAGTTCCATTAGAGGAGGCGATTTCAACACAACACTTTTTGCTTTTGAGAAAAGGGGAGGAAATGTGGTTTGTGACCCCTTCATAGAAATGATGGAGGATTTACTCGTAGAATGGGACCTGACTGATATCAAGCCTAGTAAAGGGAAGTTCACTTGGGTTAATAGGAGAAGTGGATATGGTCATATTGCAGCTCATATTGATTGATTCTTAATTCATAGCTCATGGATTCTCCAAGGATTGGATTCCTTCTCCTCTATCCAGGCCTAGTGTGAGTCGAATCATCACCCAATTTCATTGGTGCTAGAAGTGATGGAGGATTTAGGCTCTATTACTTTGAGGTTTAACCCTGAATGATTGAAGGAAGGAGTTTCAAACATTATTAAACATACCTGGAATTCCTTTGTTCATGGATCTCCAACTTTTGTTTGGGAGTAGAAAATAAAGTTTGTCAAGCAAGCTGTAAGAACTTGGACAAACGAAGTGTATGTTATGTCTGGAAAGATGATACTTGATTTACTCAAAGAACCAAAATGCCATTTATCTAGTATGGAATTTAGTGAAGTCACGAACTGACATATGGATAGGGAGAAGAATTTAAATAAGTATATCTTTGAATGAAATAAAAAAGAGGAGGAACAATGGAAGCTTAAATACAGAGGCATTTGACTGAAGGCAGGGGATCAAAAAATGTCATACTTTCACAAGCAGACAAAAGCAAGGGAATTAAGGAATATGGTGAGGGAGATTAATCCATAGGGTAAAGCAACAATCTCCTCCTTCCTTGAAATAAAATATGAAGCCTTATCGCACTTTCAAGCCTTGTATTCAATAAGAAGTGAGATGGATATTTAAGGTTGAAGAATTTTTATCTTCATTTCTCCCAAAGATATCATATTTGGAAAATTAACTCATGAAGGAAATTGTTGAAAATGAGGTGATTGAAGCAATATAGTCAATGGATCATGATAAATCCCCTAGTATAGGTGGATTTCCTATAAGCTTCTATAGGGCCTTTTAAACGTTGACTAAAAAATATTTGATCAAAATGCTTAATTGGTCGGTTCAAGGCAAGGTTGGAGGGGAATAAACTCAACCTTTCTCAACTTGATTCCCAAGAAATCCAATGCTGTAAATTTCTCTCATTTTCACCCTATTTCATTATGCAATTCCTCATATAATATCTTATAAAAAATAACTACAAGTAGGTTAGAGAATTTGTTGATGAGATTAAAATTTGAAAATCAAAGGGGTTTCCTTCAACATAGACATATTTTGGACAACATCATTTTAGTCCAGGAGGCTATCCACTCGAGTAATGAGAGGGGTGAACTGGGTTTTGTAATAAAGCTAGATATGGATAACACATTTGATTGGGTAAGGCATTCATTTCTCTTTCTCATCTTGGAGAAACTTGGATTTTGCAAAGAATTTATTTTTTGGATTAAATCTTGTATTGGGGCTCCATGGATCACCACCTTGATCAATGATAGGCCTACTCCTTTTTTTAAATATTCCAGGGGTCTATGGAAGGGATACCTGCTCTCTCTTTTTTTGTATATATTAGTGGTAGAGAGATTAAGTAGAAATTTAGAAAAAGCAAGAGCTAACAGGTTCTTGCTAGGGTTAAATATTACCAAATCCATCAAAGCATCAACCATTCTCAGTTTGTTGGTGACATGATTATTATGGGAGGAGAATAAAAAATAATAGCCAAGCATTTCAAGTGGATTTTAGATGACTATCTAGATCTACTGGGAGGTCTCGTAAATAAAATAAAAAGTCACCTATATGGTAGGAACTGTCTTGATACAACTATGCAGGAATTAACTTCAGATTTGGATTTTTTGGTTCAAATTGGTTTAAAATCCTTCAAATATTTGGGAGTCCCAATCTCTGGGGACCCCTTCAAGGAAGATTAGGAGGAGATAGTCCAAAAATTCAAGAAGAAAATTGAAAGTTGGGGCGCATTCTGGCTGAACATAGCTGGGAAAACAATATTAATAAAATCAATTTTGTCATCCCTCCTGATTTATCTGTGTTTAAGTCTTATTTCTTTGAAAAGCATCCTTAATCGAATTGGAATCATGCTCAGGAATTTCTTATGGCAAGGGGGTAAAAACAGTGACAAAAAATTCCATCTGGTTAATTGGAACATAATTCGCCTTCCTAGAGAATGTGGAGGGTTGGAAATAAAGTATTCAACATTTATGAATATGGATTTTGGGGTAAAATCATATGGAAATTGATTTCAAACACTAAATAGTGGTGGAAGGAGGATTTTTTGAATAAGTACTTTCATAAAAATTGCTTGCTTAAAGCTGAAAAAATTGAGTGGTCAAGTAATGGCTCCAAGATACCGAAGCTCCGTAAGGAAATGACCCCTTTAATAATAAAAGAAATAGGATGGCATGTAGGGAATGGAGCTACAATTAACATTTGGAAAGATAACTATCTCCCAGCTGAAATTGAGAAATGACAAGTTTGAGATAAATGAACTCATAAATTGGATGACAGATAAAGGCAGTGTGAGATTAAAGGATATATCCAGTTGGGATGATTCTGGTGTTTGGAAAGGTTGGGAATGTAATGGTATCCCAACACATCTCCATAGTTAGTGGGTCTCCTTGGTCTCCTCCTTAAAAGGCCTTACCCCCATTGATTGTGGTATATAGGATAAACTAATTGGTATCCAAGTAAATATCTACAATACTCTGCAAAGAAGGATACACGTTTTTTCTACGTAAAATTCTGAACCCCACTCCCCTAAAAATTTGGAAAAAAAATATGGGATATAGATGTTATCCCAAAGATTAATTCTTTTTGTTGGATGTTGATGCATGAGAAAATCCTCACTACAAAAAATATCAGTCACAGAAACATTCATGGTCCTTCGGGTCACGTACTATGTAAATTTGAAGAAGAATCCATTTCTCATTTATTTCACAATTGCTCTTTCTCTTTGTGAGTGTGCCATTTGGCCTTTGGAAAAGTGTATATTTTTCCTTCCATCCCCATAAGTTGGCAGGAGATGTTCAAATATTGGATAAACAATTTCCCAATGATAGGATATAATATATAATCTTACTTAGTCAAACGAATCAGGGTGTCCCTTCCAAAATTTTAGTGTTGGTCTATTTGGTTAGAAAGGAATAATGCGATCTTCAATGATGAGTCTCCTTTTATTCTCCATGTGACCTCTAAAGCTTTGTCCTTGCTTATTGAGTCTATTTCAGCAACAAGACTTAAGTCTTTTGATTTTGAAGATTATTTGCACTGGAGAGGAACTTGATAGAGATATTTGTTCCTCTAGACCATGATGTTAGGTTCATTCACTGCCCAAAGGATATCAAGATTCACTATTTAAGATTGGGAATTGATGAGTTTCAGTCTTGTAAAAATAACCAGTTTTCTGCCATGTTATTTTTCTATGAAACTTCAAAAGGATACTCAGGGGTGGCCGAAGCTCGAGCTGGAGGGGTGATCTTCTGCCTCAAAAAATAAACAAAGACTAGATTTGCTTGGGGATTAGGTTCAACAATAAACAACCAAGATGGATTTTTGGCACTATGGAAAGACTTAGACATACCTAAAAGAAAAGGAATAAGAAGAATAAAATTTCTTGAGGACTTGATGATAATTATGAGGATGAACTCTAATGCGAAATTATGTGAATATCCTTCTTTCCCAATCTTGGTGAGAAGAATAATATTGCATTTAGAAAACTTTGAAGTTGTCTTCGTCATCCATATTTTTTGACATCTAAATGATGATGCTAACAAAATGGCTAATTGAGGGACGAGACTCGAAGACACTTGAGTCGCCCTAATGGTTAAGAGCATGTGTTTCCTCCTAAGAGGTCACAGGTTCAAAACCAGAGGGGGTAGAGTATGTATGCTTTCATAGACTTAGAAATCAAATCCCTACACAGAGGTGGGTCCCTTGTCCCACAAACAACGGGTCTTATACACTAATTTAATGTCTGGCTTGACAGCGACCTTAAAAAAAAATAAAAATTAAATAATGAACCAAAGAGCTTTGTTTGAATACCTTAATAAAATCAGAGGTGTCTTCGTTGTCCATATTCTTCGACATCTAAATGACGATGTTGACAAAATGAATAATTGCGGGGCGAATCTTGAACCCATAATACTAGTATTAAATAATAAACAAGGGAGCTTCGTTCTAGTGCCTTAATAAAATCATAGGTATCATGTGGAAAAGGAAAAGATCAATTTTGGTCCCTCCTTGAATTGCAGGAGCATCATTGAATGCCATCGTATGAATGACAATATAGAAGGGTATAAGATATCTCATCCACCTGACACTGGTTATGCATGTAGTATTTCACTTGGTTGATGTGAGTACTCTGCATCCATTTCCAGGCACATTAGTCTTAGAAGGATGAATACATGGTTTGGTTCGAACATTGGTATTAATGGCGCTCATTACGAAACATTCAATATGCAAATTTGGTTGACTTCCCCCAAACTTCATTCTTAAATGTGCACTATCATTTCTTAAGCTTGGATTTCCTGTGTATCGTGAATCCTCTATCTATTGCAGGTTTTCAGATCCATGGAGATATATGGTTTTAATGATGTTTCCAGGGATTGGAATATCACCTATCTTCAATGTTTCAGATTTGTATCCATACAAAGAGACAGGGACAGAGCTATAGGAGGAAACTACAGAAGATGAAGTTCAAACTTGGAACTGGGAAGAGCAAATGCCAGAGACAGTTAAGAGAGAGGTGGAAGCTGTTTTGGAGAAAAGGGTATTCAAAAGAACCAGAGGACAGGTTTATTTTCAATATCTAGTCAAATGGAAAGGACAACCAGTGGAGGATTCTAATTGGTTGACAACAGAAGAGTTGCAAAAGTATGGAGTAAATCCTGAAAGTCTGAGGGATTATTCTTTTCTTCCCCAGGACTTTGATGCAGGAGCATCTGGACTTAGCCAGCAATGTGATGGTTTGTTGACATGTTGTGGCTAAATGAGTTGAATTTCACTGACCTGAGTGGTCAAAAGTCAGTTTTGGTAGAGAGGGTTGGATCTCTCAAAAAGGATATTTACTTCATTATTGTAATAGTTAGGTAACTGTCTTATTTTGGACTAAGGGATAAGTTGTTAGAATAGGTGTGTAATAGAGCTTAAAAACAAATATTTGATTGTTAGATTGATTAAAATAGAGATCAAGTTATTAGTGTAGTTAGAATAGGATTTGACTCATAAAAGAGAAAAAAAATGTAATGGAAAGGGATTAACTAAGATGATAGAGAATTGAGTGGGAGGCGAGAGTTGAGTGAAAGATAGGGTTTTTAGATTGAGACAGAGGTCAAATAGATTGTTGTAATTGAGCTGAGAGGGCCAAGACTCTGTAACTACTATTATATTGAAGAAATTGATTCAGTGTGCAACTGTGTGTTAATTCTGGTGAAGACTCTCGTTTACTTATGTGAATCTGCGTTCAAAAATTTAACCGGGTATTTTCTTTGTTTTCACACTTTAATTGTAAATCTCAGTGTTTATGTGTTAATCATGGTCATTTAGTATTAATGGCGGGGGTAGGAGAGGACAGAAATTCTTGATCGTGGTTGGAGACCCGCACTCATTCCTGGCCATCAATCTCAATTTCAAACTTTTTGGTCACAGTCAACAGCGAGGTTTAGGCCTGTTTTTAACTCGTGTGCTACTTAAGACCCGCATGCCATAGGATCTGATGGCCTCTAATATCCAATGGATATGGGGCCATAAGATGATCGGACTTTAGCTTCAAAGTCAGACCCGAACTTTTATAGACCAAGGATTATATTCCTTATCGGCTCCATAAGGACGGTTAAGCATCGCGCAAGTTCCCCAATCGATATCATTGTGAACCATTGTATCCAGCACGCTTTGATCAATGGTGGAGGATCAACGGATTGTTTTGTTGATCGAGGTGAGTTATGACTGTTAGATCTGGAAAGAAGAGATTCACGGCATAGACTGAAGTGCTGTCTCTAAAGGGAAGTCAACGTGGGACCGACGTATTTAAGGGAAAAGTAGGACCCTCAGTGTAAAGTAAGCATGTACAAAATCCGCTATAACGCATCTGATTGGTTATAAAGTAACTAAAAGTCTATTTTTAAGATTACCACCTTGTTTTCATTAGCCTACCGCGTCACTTTCCATAATACTTATTCTGTTCTGCAGACAAATACATGTTTCTCCTTAAAATATCTAACACAATAGTTCTATCTTCATGCATATAACCAACAACCGTTTCTATGCTTCTTCATATGTGTTCTTTTCACATAGTTATTTTCAAGAACCCAACATAGTTTCTCTATCATTTAAGTACAAAGTTATTTTGAATTTGTTTCCAAGGATGTACCATAACAAAGTTCTCATGCATTAGTTTTCAAGAAAGTATCATAATCAACCTTTCTTTTGGGCATAAGAACTAAGATAGTAGTCATGGTAACCTTTTATGCATTAAACCATGCAATTAAATCAAATTATCCAATATGCAATACACAAATCATTTACCTTTTTACTCACCAAAAAACATGTAATATTATTATTATTATTATAATTTTTTTTTATTAATAATTAATTTATAAATATATATATATATTTTCGAAGTCAAGACTCTGCTCTGATGAGAGGTAGAACTGTCAAGTGAAAACAGGTGAGAAGACAGGATTTAGAACCCGCACAAGGGATGGGATGATACTCTCCTAGTGCTTCATAGTTAACAAAAACATCAAAAAACACAGGAAATCCACAACACAGCTTACATAACAAGCTTGCCCAGTGATAGACGTAGCGTAACCAAAAAACGACGCCGGGGAGAGCTTGCTAATCATCTTGTGGTTCTTCCATGATACGACACCATTCGATTTTTGGCACATCCTTAGCTTGAGCAACGTTTTGACCAGAGGGGCTAGGGTCAACCGGCATCATCTCCGCATCCTGAGTGCTGCAACCTTGAACATTCAAATCCTGCCGAAGCACATTTCCAATTCCCAGCTTGATGGAAGGAGAAGGAACAGAGACTGCCCTCGAGACTCCCAGATGAGAATCAGAGTCCTCCATCTGAGTAGTCTCATGGAAGACCACCGTGATGTGAGCCGTTATCCTAGGCAAATGCAGGGAACTATTAAAAGAGAAAATTGCAGAGCTAGACGAGGAAGGCGGCCCAGGCTGGTGTCTGGAGGGTCGGAGCCGCCATCTCCCACTGCGCGTGTTGGGGTAGCGACCGGTAAACAGTTCACTGGAGAGGGAAGGCGAGTTAGAAGACGAGCTTGTTGGCACTCGCCGGGGCTGGCCTCTTCGGCACTCCATTCTTTGGCGAAGTCGAGTCATCTGTGAGGGTGCGACAATGAGATGCCGGACAGGCCGAGCAACAATTAGGCAAGTGGAGCAATAGAGACACCGAGACCAGGAGGTGAGCCTGCGGATGCCCTTCACTAGCAAAACCAAATTGAACACTAAGTAATTCTCTCCAGAGAAAGTTCGGGCGACCTTAGGATTGACAGGGACTCCCGCCGCCCTGTATCAGAGATGAGGCTAGAGACTAGATGATAAATCGTCGGGACATAGGCTATGAACACACAACTCAAAACCCACCACTCGAAGCCAGAGACAAAGCCTGAGACCAGATGATGAAAAGTCAAGACTAAGACCACCAGACAAGAGCTAGAGACCCAGTGGAGGAAAGAGAGGAGCAACAGGAGCCACTCCAGGAGGTTCGAGCCAAGCTCTAGAGAGACTTTCCCCAGCAAGTGCCAAAATCCATCAGAGAAAACAGAGCTAAGCCCAGACAGCCTGAAAACCGAAATGAGACCTGAGGCGAGGAGATGAGCCAAGTGAAACAACCCAAATGACTTCATCGCAAACCCAAAACAGAGCTTGGCCTTAACCTTTCCTGGCATGCCTCGAGAATCCTCTTCCATTACTGCAGCATTGAAGAACGCCATCATCTCTTGCACGTCCGAGCGTGCGGAGAGAAGAACCGTCGCGATAGACAAGAAGTGAGGACCAGAGCCACTGGAATGTGATCTGTTTAACCTTACACTTCGCGCATGCCAAGTGCTCTCCCGCTTACATGTATTTACCTCTATGTACTGGGTGGGCAGGTGTCGAACTGCCTTGCCCCACCCCTGTCTCTTCACCGTAAATGCCGCCTCAATCATCCGCATCCGGGGGAGCTGCATCCCTTTGGACCATATTTGTGCATTCCTGCTCTTGATCATGATTCTGTATGATGTCTAGAGTCCCTGTGAGAATAGTATGCTCCGAATCCACTCCCAAATTGGCAAGAAGATCAGCAACCTTGTTGCCTTCCCTCTTGACATGATTGAAGATGATGGCCATATTGTTGTGGAGCAGTTGTTCTATGGCATCCAGTTTGGCTTCGAGTCTCCAACTATTGGCGATTTTCCTCGCATGAGTCCCATTTTGAAGCTGTTTAGCCATGTTGATGAGGATTTGGGAATCACCTTCGATTTCCAAGGGATGGAAATTGTGTTTCCTGGAAAGGAGAAGCCCTTGCCAGAGACCCTCTAATTCCGCCGAGTTGTTAGTATCCCAGCCTATGTTCCCAAAGTATATAAGGAGAGGCGAGCCTTCATGGTTTTTGAATATACCACTGAATCTTGCATTTCTCGGGTTACCCTTAGAAGTGCCATCAAAGTTGAACTTGAATGTGTTCTTTGGGGGAGGCGTCCATGAGTCCTTTTTAATGTTGTGGCTCTCAAACGGGACTCGAATTTGAGTTCCCTACGGGAGTTTCAGGTTCCAGTTAGCCCAGATGGCCTTCTCTTTTGCAATAGAGGGAAAATCGTCCTGAGCCCAGTTGCGAAGCGCCAAGGTCTCTTTGAGATTGTCGCAGAAATTGCCCCAAATGATCTCTATTGGGGTACTTTGATCCTTGAATATGCGCTTATTCCTCTCTTTCCAGATAGACCAAAGGAGGAGACCAGGAATTATTCTCCATAATTGGTTGAGAATTTCACTTTTGTAAGGGTTCTAATGCCACTGGCGTATGGAGTTGGAGATGTCTTTAGACACTCTGCACCTCCTTTGACATCGAAAGCTCGCCTTCTCCCGCAATTGGTTGGCAAGGGAACATGAGTCAAGGAGGTGCTGGATCGTTTCCTCCTGGGAGTTACAATTGACACAGATAGAGGGCCCGTGAAAGTTTCTATGTTTGAGATTATCCCAAGTGAAGATTTTCCGGTGCCCAACCAGCCAGAGGAAAAGAGAGACTTTGGGCCAAATGCCTGGAGACCAGATTCTGCTCCAGATGGGATCCAGGGGCGTCGGATTTGTGCAGATGATTTTATAGGCTTCTTTGGTGGTGAAGGTTCCTCTGGGCCAGTAACCCCAACAAAGAATGTCCCTGTCCTCGGAGTATCTGATTCTTCGATTTTGGAGCTCCCTCTCCAGATTCTGCTTAGTTTGTGACCCGCGTTCTCAATTATCCTGTCACTGTGCTTCCATTGTCTATACCCCTGTTTTATCTCCTGAATCCAATGCTGCCAGACCTCTTCCTGTAGCTACCCCTCCCTGAAGTGGTCTGGAGGCTGTCCTAGGATGTTGTTGAGCTTCGGTAGCTGGTTCCAGGCGTCCATCCAGAACCGCGCTGATCTGCCATTCCTTACTTCCTAGAAACTGTGTTGCTGGATCATCAAGTAGTGTTGCTTAGCGGCATTCCATATAAGTGAACCTTTTTCTGTGGGAGTGTATCTAATGAGCTCTTCCTGTGGTCTGTGATTGGCGTATTTGGCGGTCCAAATGGTTGCCCATGGCTTGTTGGGAATAGTTAGCCATTGCCACCAAATTTTCGCGCACATGATGGTATTGCTGTGACTAGGATCCCTCAAGCAGATACCCCCTTTTTCTTTAGGCTTACAAGCTGTCGTCCATTTTACCAAGGCCCATTTGCGATTTGTACCTGTTGCACCCCAAAGGAAGTTGCGCTGTAGGGCCTTTATTTTTTTGATAACCCATTTGGGTGCCGCCAAGATTAAGAAAAGGTAGAGCGACATTGCCTGTAGGACAACTTTGATTAGCACCAAATGACTAGCTATATTCAGAGTTCTGTGGGTCCAAAGATTGAGGCGAGATTCGAGTTTCTCAAGGAGCATACACCAGGAGGCATGCTTGAGGGCAGAATCAATGAGGGGGGCTCCAAGGTATTTAGAAGGAAGAGAGTCTATGGAAAAGCCCAGGATGTGAGCAATGGCATGTTGGGTAACAGGGGGAGTGTGAAAGAAGAAGATCTGTGATTTAGCCTTATTGATACTTGTGCCTGAAGCCTCAGAGAAGTCATTCAGAAGGGATTTGAATAGAGGCGCTTCCTGGACCGAAGGGTATCCAAAGAGCATATTGTCATCCACGAATTGTTGATGAGTGATAGCAGGCATGTTGTGAATGGATAAACCTTTGAGCTGTTGGGAAAGGAGGGCATGCTTGATATGGCGACCCAGGCCTTCTACCATTAGCACGAAAAGGAATGGGGATACAGGATCTCCTTGCCCAATTCCTCTGGAGGGACTGAAAGGATGGGAAGGGATGCCATTTATGAGGATGGAGAAGAAAGATGAGGAATTAGGCTCATAACCCATCTCACCCACATTGGAGAAAAACCAAAAGCAGTTAACATTTTTTGTATGTATGTCCAATTGAGCTTATCAAAAGCTTTTGAGAGGTCAAGCTTGAGAATCATACTTGCCTGTTTGGAGTGCTTGAGGGAGTGTATGATTTCATGTGTGAGGAGCCGTCCAAAATCTGTCGTCCTTCTACGTAACCCGATTGTTTAGGCGAGATGAGCAGGGGCAGTAGCGGCTTTAACCTGTTGGCGATGACCTTAGATATCACTTTGTAAATTACATTGCAAAGAGCGATTGGACGAAATTTGTTCGGAGTACTAGTGTTTTCTTCTTTTGGGACGAGTGCAATGAAGGTTGAATTGAGTGAGGGAAAAAGCCAATGAAGAGTGCACGATTCCTCCACCACAAGCCAAACTTCTTCTTTTATCAGCTCCCAGAAAGTATGGAAGAACGTAGTGGTAAAGCCATCTGGGCCAGGGGCTTTGCCCTCCTTGAGCTGGTTCATTGCTGCATCCACCTCCTATTGCCTAATTGGGTGCAGAAAGAGTTCGTTGTGTTCTTCTGTAATGATTGTAGGCACATTTTGAATGATTTTTCTATAGCTGGCCGTCTATCCGTTTGGGGCTCTTGATGAACCTGCTGGAAATGTCTTAGGAACTCCTGCTCAATCTCTGCATGATTTTCCACTCTTTCCCCTTCTGGATTCTGAATGAAAGAGATGGTATTCTGCATTCTTCACTGGATTGTGGTACGGTGGAAGAATTTGGTGTTCCTTTCTCCCTCTTTCAGCCATCTAATCCTGGACTTCTGCTTCCACAATATTTTGTCCTGCTTCCTTCTCTCCTCCAATTGATTGTGAATGCGCTATTCCTGAGCCAGGGTCCCTTCATTGTGTCCCTTAGTGATTATTTGTTGCTGGAACTCTTTCATTTCCTTGTTTAGATCCTATTGCGCTTGAAAAATATTGCCGAACGTCTCTTTGTTCCAGCGCTTGATTTGGGCTTTAAGGAATTTGAGTTTCTATTGAAATTGAAACATCTTTGTGCCTTCTGGTTGAGGGAAGGAGTTCCATGTTGATCTGATGAGGTCTTTGAAGGTGGGATGGGTGAGCCAGAAAGCTTCGAAGTGAAATGGTCGCCTAGTGGCATTGCCCGGTCTTTGCCACTGGAGGGAGATAGGCCAATGATCCAAGCTTGAGTAAGGGAGAATTGATGCCGCTATATCGCCTCCAAGATGCACCGCATTGTCATAAATGAGGAATCTATCAAGTTTGGATGTGATTTATTGCCTCCCTGTTCTTCGATTATTCCAAGTGTACGTGCCGTTGCAGAATTTCATGTCAATTAGTGAATTATTTTGGATGAATTCTTTGAAGTGGGAATCTTCTTGCTCTACCCTAGCTCGCCCTCCTTGCTTTTCCTCTAGCCTAGTTATCATGTTATAATCTCCCCCCATGATCCAAAGAGGGTGGACTCTATTAAGATTGAGCGCTTCTATTGTGTTTAGAACAACGATTTTGTTGCCTGCTTCCTGTGGGAAATAAACGTTGGTAAGAAGTCCATGGATGTTGGCACCTATGATGTGGAAAGTGGCTTGAATAATGTGATGAGAAGCATGGATGTCTGACAGCTCTATCGCTTGTGTGTTCGAGGCAATAGCCAGTCCTCCTGAGGCCCCTGAGGCATCCACTGCAACCGAGTGACAACCTGGCCATGCCCTGGAAAGAATGTTTCCTAGAGTGATACTATTACATTTAGTTTCTTAAAGAAAGAAAATCTGCGGCTGCTCCTGCTTTATCATGTTTTTTATTAATCTGAGTTTCCCTGGGCTATTGAGCCCTCTTAAATTCCATGAAGTGAGTTTCATGATTCACTATTGGGGGTGGGCTTGTAGTACTTAGTCAACTTAGCATACCTGCGTGAGTCCACCAGAATTTTCCTTATTGCAATAGTTCATTGGAGATCTGTTCTTCGCCCTCGCTTTTTAGAGTCTTTAGGGAGAAAGCCACCATCCCAATGACTGCCTCGCTGGATGCCTAATTGTTGTTGCTGGTAGGCCCTGGAGATGATGACTTCCAATGTGCTGATCTGGTGCTCTGGAATCTTATTATAGTCCTTTTTTTTCAAGCTTGTTCGAGCTCAAGAATGTCGAGTCCTCCTAGGTCAATGCTCTCAGGTTCTTCTTCCATTTGTTGTGCCTGGTTCTTTTCATCTGCAATGATTGCTAAGCTTAAGGACTGACTGGGAACATTGTCAACATCCATTTCTTTTGCTTTCCCATCTGAGATCTTGTTGGCCTCTTTAGGGGTGTCATTGGTGCTCATAGGGGGGCGAGAGATGGGAGAGGAGCCGGAAGGAGGAGGGATAGCAGAGGATGTGGAAGGCGTCGGGTTGGGCATCGAATGCAGAGGATGGTCTGCTGAGGCTTTAGCAAGGACCTCAAAGCTGTTGCTTGTTGAAGCAAAGGAGGCGGTGTCCTGCTGGGGTTTCTTCCCCGTGGAGGGTTTCTTGTGCGATCTTTTACGGCTTGCGACTTTGGTGAAGTCATCTTGGTCAGATTTGTTTGAGAGATCAGAAGATTTGGGTTTGGCATTTAGAGGACAGTCTAAAAAGGTGCCCCAGAACGTGACACCTACGACAACGAAAGGGAACATGTTCATAATCCAAGGGTTGAATCCATTCATAGTCATCATGGAAGAGACTTACTGAGTCCAGGAGGGGTTTTTCCAGTCGCATGAAGAAGCAGATACGGGCGTAGGAGGTGTATCTGCACAGCTTCGTCTCTTCCGCCGATTTTATGAACTCCCCCAGCCCGTCTCCAATGTTTTTGAGCGAATATTCACCCCAGTATTCCGTTGGAAGCGAATACATCCTGATCCACACTGGATCCCAGCTGAGGTCCTCCTTGTCCGGGTTAAATCTCTCCACCCATTCTCTTAAGTACAAGCCCGCTGAGTTGAAGAAGTAGGGTCCTTCATCCATGATTCGTTTCTTATCTTCAATGCAAATGAAGATTGCAGTAAAGAACCCCTTCGGTCCTAGCTGCAGAGAAACATGGCCCTTTGGTTTCCATTTGGCAGAGATCCATCCTTGGAATGCTTTTTCTGTCGGCCAGAACCCGATAAATTTTCCAATGAGCGCATGGTCCTTCATATACTGGATTTTCCCGTTTATCCTATGGCTGGGAAGTTCTATCTTGGGCCTTTCAGCTGCCACTGGTTTACATGTCTTCGATGTGACCCTGGGCAGTTCCTCTAACTCTAGTTTCCCATATGGTTTCTCTTTGCGCTCGTCTGATTGGGCAGTGGAAGCATTTGTCTTGTTTTGCAATGGAGAATCGTTATTGACCGCATCTTCTTGTACTGGCCCAGAGAGTAGATTCCTTGGTTGCACCGGAGGCTCACGAATGGATATAGGGGAGGGCTTTGAGGCCCCCCCTTGGGGGAGTTCCATTACCGCGTTGATAAACCAAGACTATGCTTTTGCGCTTTGGCAGGCGTGCGTCATGAAGAGGCAGGGAGTATGCAGTCTGTGCCGTCGCAGAGGATCTCAGAACCCTAGTTCAGAGCTCTCGTGCCCTCATATTAAAACTTTCTATGGTTACTGTAATATCCCAAAACATGTAACTTTTGCAGACTCTTGCAAATGAATTAACACAATTAACTTATCTTTCACACACAACAAAAGCATATTCTTTCCAAAGAAGATTTGTATGACTTATATTATCTCTATGCATTTCATCTATGTTTCTCATAACTAAGTATTCTTTTTCAAAAGAACTTTCTTACCCATGAGAATATTTCACAAATTACACTCTTTAATCTTATTCACTTCCAAGAAAATGACTACAAAATCCTTTTTTAAGAAAAGAGCATGTATCCTATCTTTTCTTACATAAAAGGCATATGCAATGTTATATAAAGACAAGAAATGTTATTTATCTTGTATTGCTGCAACAATATTTTTCTATATATAGTAATAACAATCTTTATCTACATGTAGTAATATATTTTCTCTACCAAGAAAAATATATAATAACAATCTTTATTTACATGTAGTAATATCTTTTCTTAACCAAGAAAAATATATAAAAATCAATCTTTATCTACATGTAGTAATATATTTTCTCTACCAAGAGAAATATATAATAACAACCTTTATCTACATGCAGTAATATATTTTCCAAAAATCTAAAAAACAACTTATTCTTCTCCGTAAAGAATGCAGTTACTTATTTGTTAGTCTAATATATTTGGATAGTCTCTTGAAGACTAGAGAAAAACACCGTGCCTTTCAATAGTCCATGATTTGGAAGGTTGTTGGCGTGGGTAACTCTTTCTTTAACCACTATGAAGAGGAGACGGAGGCCAATAGTATCTTTCGCCAAGCTACTATGCCAAGAGCGATTGTCTTTCCCCAACCTTTTGTTTGTGCACGTATTTAGCAATGTAAACAACATAGTATAGAGAATCATGCGGTGACTACCAAGGAAAAAGGGTGAATAATAATGGCGGCATTCTGCAATTCGGGCCTTTCTATTGAGCTTATAAATTGAATCGATTCCACTAAAGACCCCACTTGAAGGAAAGAAAACCCTTTTCCTACTCACATCGCTTCAATCATTTTCTTGGAACTGACAATGGTTTCATAACTACTTCTTGATTCCAAATTTCCAATCATGGTTTCAATTGAAGAAAAATATATTTATAAATGAAAGTTTTTAACGAAGAAAAACCAAAACTCGTATTAATTTGTTCCTATAGACTAATAATGAGATTAATTTAGTCAATAATCTCATTCCAAAATGAGTAATAATTTGATTTTTGGGATGAGATTGTTGAGTGATCTCATGGAAGTCTAAGGAATAATATTTACATTTAGCCACATCCAACTATCAATATGTTGCAGCAAATATTTACGCCGTAAGGCGTTACCCTGTGAAAAAAAGTCCCTACCATGCTACGTGTACAATTGTGGGATGTTGATATCAGTGTTAGAGGATTAAATTAATTATTGTCATTGGATTCAGACGGGTATTTTCAATTACAGTTCGGTACTACTGCGAAGAGGATGATATGCGTGTCAATTATTTTTACTCCCGCCCTATTTCATCTCCTTGTGTTGGCAATCTGAAAGTTGAAGGTCCTGCAAGGTCGACTTCACTCATGAATTCCAGAACGACGCCTTTTATCAGTTATCAGTGGCAGCTCCATTATTCAAGGTTGGATTATTCATTTTAATAGTCTTTAATTTCACATTTATTATGTTTAAACATATTTGTAAGAGACCGACGTCTAGGACTTTGACTCGTTTCTTGTAAAGAAAACTTTTTGTATACATTCTTGTTCGACTCAAGTGTCCCAGAACTCAGGAATTTTGAGTTCTTGAATCGTAGAACCTTGTATCTGTTTGATCCTCACTTGGTTTTGACCTTCAGAGTACCAAAATATGAACCATTCTTCACCCAAACATTCTTCCAACTCACACATGGACATACTTGGATCCATCACAACAGATTTCATAGATTCTGACTTCGAGTACGCTTACCTAACTCTAATCTCTCTCACCCTTTCTCCAAAGCAAACATCATAGGTGGTATTCGCAAACTGAGTTTCTTTTTTGGGCTATTAAAGCTGGTTTAAAGCGTACGCTGAAAAGCAGAAACAAAGGACTAAGATGCTCAGTTTCCTTACCCTGGAAATGGACGCGGAGGTTCACAGATACGACGAGGCACAAAATTAATAACAGTGAAAGGTACAAATCTCAAATATTATCTTTATAGAATATCACATAGTAGTGGAGGTAGTGAGAATTTCTCATTTCCAATAAAATATACAATGGTTCTACTTTTAGTTATAGATCCAAAAAATATGCAGAGTTGCTTGATGTTGTGAAATGGACATGATTTCTATTAAAGTACGTGAAGCTATCCATGATGTGGCGATCTATATTGCTGAGAAAGAAGAGAATGGCTCGTTTAACACAACTCAAAATCTCTAAGAGTTTCTTGTTAAAGAAGTTGAGCATAGCAAAAGAAGAGCAATTTAGCTTCTATAATACTCCATTTCTTCCAACAGATTTCAAGTGACCCAAACTTCTTGCTTTAATCTTGAGCAGAGATAATTGTTTAAGAGAAGCTCTAGATTGCCTTTTATTCATTCTCATGTTAGGTTTTGGATCTCTCTAACATCAAAATAAAATTCTTAGTTATCGCTTTTCTCATCCATTCATATTCTCATCCAATAGACAAGATGTAAACAAAGTAAATCAATAATTAATTTATTATATGTGCTTAATATTTGTATAAATAGTAATTTTTATATGTGAAATTATATACCTCTTATAATATACAAGTGATAACTCAAACATGATAAGGAAACAATAATGTAAGTCATATCAGTTGTTGTCTTCATCACCTTACTAAGTTTTGGAATTTGTGAATCTTGGTTACTTTCACCCAAAGCTGTTAAAAGCTCCCATTTCTCCTCCCTGTTGTCGAACATAATCTTCATTCATGTCAATTTCACATCACCATTTCATTCCTTTCAATTTCACATCACCATTTTATATTTCTCCTCCCTTGGTAGAGGCGTTGAGAATTTTTTAATATATGTAGTGGAATCTGAGACTATAGTCATATCCCTCATTCGTTTCCAGGCATGCTCATCATTTTTGCCTGAATGTGGAGTGTGTTGATATGGAAGACGAGGAGGGGAAATTTCCAAAGTCAGAGATGGATTACTGGAAAAGATCCATTGAGAATTTCTCTAAGTTGATGATGGGAATGTTTAAGCTTATATCTAGAAGGCTGGAACTTATAGAAAGTAGAGCTAACCTGTTAGGAAAAAAGTTTGAATGGATTCAAGCAAGAATTGAAAGGAAATTTGCAAGTCTTGAGTTAGAACTACTTTTAAGCAAAACAAACGATGCCAATGATGAGATCTTCACAGGTGTTTTGAAGTTGAAGACTAACAAGGTAGAAATTTATGCATATGCATAAAAGGAGTTTGGATGTGCTTCAACATGTGATGGATTGTCCCACAATAAAGAGGTGTTCTAGCTAGAGATGTTGAGGTTGGTCCTTTTAGGCATTCCAACTAGAGATTTTGAGGTTGGTCCTTCCCTGTTTAATTTTCTTGTTAGTGTATTGTAAATATGTAAAAAATTTGGGTGAATTTTGTATGGAACGTTTCAATGTAAAGTCTTAGTCTAAAATGGTTGTAGAGGAAAAAAACTATGCTATGGATTTAATGGAATATTGAGGAATATGAGATTACTGAAGCATGTAAATGTAAAGGGTTTTGGCCATGTAATCATATTTTCTAATAGACAACTATCCGTTCTGTTTACAAAAAAAAACAAATGCCAAAACTCTCTATTCTCCTACATCCATTTTACTCGGAGATCGAAGATTAATGGTTGTCATCTTAGATCCATCACACTTATGGAGGAAATTTCCAAATTGGTTTATGTAAGTTTGGTGGATTGTTGGGTGTTATTTTATCATTAGCGGGTGTTTTTTTTCATTGTTTGGGTCGTACCCCTCTCCTATAAGCAATGTTTTTTTGCTAGGTAAATTCAAAGTTAGTCTTGGTGTTTAAGACGTTGTAAGTAGCCATTGAGCTACTTATAATTTCATGAAGCAACAGCCAGTGAGCTACTTATAATTTCATGAAGCAACACCAGTGGTGTGCATGGTCATATGGGTCATACACATCATTATTGGGCACGTGCAACCTTGCTAGGCCATGTCTTTATTCTTCTAGAGTGCTAATTGATTGATTGGATTTTTACGATTATTTATTATTGGATCCATACACATGTACAATTTATTTTGTTGCTAGATTTTGATACATATTCTTGGTTGTTGTTGGAAGTGAAATTGTTTTGAGAGAAATTTAATGGTTCAGGCTAAGCAAAAGGATGTCTTATCATTATTTTTGGAGCATTATATCCATGATTGCAATTGGTTTGACTTCTAAATGATGGTGTCATTTATTTTATCCAATATTGCATTGGAAACTATTAATGATTATAATGATGTGTGTGTTGTTGGAGTATAAATGGAGGGGTGTTGGTTGGTATTGCATCCACAAATAGCTCTTTGTTGTTGCAAGTATAGTACAAATACAAGTAGACGACCCCAAATTGTCTAGTTAGAACTAATTGGTCTACTTTGGTGATGGGAGCCATAAGTGCATACTAAGTTTGAACTATTGGTGATTACAAGTGGGTAAAGAGATGACCTTGAATGTGTGTATTGCTAAATTCCTTTCCATAATGGGAATTAAATTGTTCTCCACTAATTGGCATTGAGTTGGGAATGCTATTGTTAAATGAAAATTAAAAATTGGAGTGGAAGAATGATAGATTGTTTATTCAAGAATAAACAATTATAAAAAAGAACAAATCCAACAATTAACACAATCGTTAAAAGTACCATGAACAACAAAGTTTTGTCTCATTGAAATTGCCATTAGTGCTAGACATTAACATAGAGCATGTATTAAACTATGAATGCACTTTGAATTTTCACCAATATATTTGTTGCTTTTGGGGAATTCCTCTTTTGGGAAGTTTGAACAATACTAATACACGATATTTTAGCAAATTAATGACACAAAGTTTTTTGTAGGAATAATAGAATAGTAATAATTAAAGAACACTATTGAGCACATTATGAAATTAGAATTTGAAGAGTGAGAGGAGCTTGATGTTAATTGCCAAAAAAATTGCATAGAGAATGGAGGTGTTGTAGCCATTATCAAAGATAGAGATCTCTATATATAATATGGAGAACTGAGACTAAAGTACATCTAGTAGAGGATCCATGTTGGTGAAGCGAATGGGATATAAATCCCTCATTATGAATCAGTCAATATGCCCTAGTTGTAGGTATTTTATGCCTAAATTACCACATTTTTTGATTGTATGATATATTATTCTTTTCTTTTTGTTTTTACCCTTGGTTTGTGTCTAATCATAGTATTTTGTTTTCCAGATGTCGACATCTACTTTATCCCATATAAGATTTGTTAATGAAGCCAATGGTTGGACATAGAATCTAACCTCATGGTCATTGTATTCACCAATGTATAAGATTTTATATATAGTGGCATTAGCATTGGTACGAAGACTAACAATGAATAGAAATTAAGTATACATGATTGGATTATTAGCTAATCTAGTGGACCTTTATATTTGTCTCCTCATTGTCCATGTAGAATTGTAATCCTAGTTTCACATTTGAACACTCTTTATAGTGTACATAATCCTTGTCTCTTTAGGAATTATTTGTAAATATTATTTCTTACTAGATAGATCTAGTATATTGTGTTTATTCATGTCCCTCGTAGTATTTTTTATTATTTTTATCTTAGTTATTTGGTGAATAAGATTTTATATTTCTATTTACATATTAGATGCTATGAAGTGATAGACTAATGAAGATAAAAGCGATTTTCTTTACAAAATTATTGATCCATTCGAAATAAAACATTAAATACAAGACCAATTTTTTCATGATTAGATAGAGTTTTTCCACATGATTTTTTTCAAAAATATAATATATGTCAAATAATATAAGATGGGGGCATTATGTCCACTCAAAATATATAAAATCAATCCTTTAATGGGTTGGAAAAGATAGTTGTGCTCCTCCTCATCATCTCCATGGTTTATGGGATCTCTTATGGCTTCATATTTATGATCGAGAGCAGTGGGTGTTGGTCCTCTTAATGTTATTACCTATCTAGATAGCGCCCTTCAGTTTGGTGGGATCTTACTGTAGGCATTTATGACCCCATTCTCAATATCATTCAAGTTGATTACCTAAATTCCTTTCATAGCAAATTTAACTTCATTATGTTTATCTTTATAAAACTAAGAGACACCCTTCCTCTATTGCTTATAATTGTGTAGTTAAATCTAGTGTAACCTCTCTTACTATTAGACATTACCCCTTTAGCATAAAATTGAAATTACATCTTAATCTAAATATTATAAACCATTTCACTTTATACTTAATATTATAATTATTAAAATATTCATAATGTATTAAAAATCCAAAGTATTAAAAATTAATTTAAAAACACTTTTTCCTAGTCGAGTAAAGTCCAAGAACACTAAGTAAAAGGGGTTTTCCACTATATAAATATCCTACATCACCATATTTTATTATCCTATATCACCATAATTTATTGGTCTTATTTATTAAAAAAGTCTTAATAATAAAATTCAACAACCTCTCATCTCATGATGCCATCTTAGTGTATAGCTCTCTCACACCCTTTAGATTCAAACCCCATGGAATGGTCTTGTAATATTGTGTTTACCGCCAACATTACATATATAAGAACTAAAAAAAGTTAAAAATACATGTCACGTAAACGAAAGGGAAATGACACAAGGTGGAGATTACCTAACCAAATTATTAAAAATATAGTTTATAAAAATAAATTATATTATATATATAATATATATATAAATATATTATTATATATAATTATAAAAAATAAATTATAATGAATGTTAATAAATAAATATACAGTAATTTAAATTCATTATAATTTGGATAAAAAAAGAAGTCCGGAAGGTCTTGCGCTTCGATGCAAGGATAAGCCGACCGGCCTACATTACTGTCTTGTAAATAAGTTTGGAGTATGTTTTAAAATTGTTTTTATTTAATTAAGGGTTTTTTCTTATGTACAAAAATATGTTAATGAATCAAGATTCAAATACATCTTTTAGGAGTGAAAGGTTTTCTTTTTATGATTCATTAATTGATAATTAAAAGTGACATTGTTGTTTTTCTTAAATAATGTGGAAGGAGTGAAAGCAAACCTACCCCTTATGAACCATCAACTAATAATTAAAAGTGGCCTAATTTTTTTAAATAATAATGATGAGTTAATCTCCATTCGCTGATATTAGCCAATAATAATTGTCATCATTACCAATTTAATAAATAAATTATAATAAACTTTCGAGCATAAAAAACTATATAATGTTTAAAATTTCATTTTAAAAAGCTAAATTTTAAATATGATAATAAAAAAGGAATGAAGTCAAAATTAAACGTTAAAGGTGGAAACTAAATACGGTAAAGAAATCACGAAGGAATTAGGAGGCATTATCTTTGTTTTTATTCATCATTACAATTTGAATAATCATCTTTTTTGTTGGGTCTATTAGGAATATCTACATCGAATATATAACTTTTCATTTGAGAATTGTTCATAGGATGGAATTTATAAATAATATATTGTGAATATAAGTTTAAGTTAAATTTTCAATATTGCTTTTGATTTTTTCTATAGAAATTTTTAAAATATAATATTTATAATTTAATATTTTAAATTATATATAAATATAAATTATATAAATATAAATATATATTAAAATTAGATAAGAGATTTTAAATTGAATGATTGTATATATTCAATAATCATATTATGATCTTTTAATTTTTATCGTATAAAATTACGACAAGTATATAACCCGATGTAGTATTGTATATGGAAGATCATCTCCAATATGTAAAATCTATGGCATATTGCCTTGTTCTATTGTGAATTGAAGATTTTAGATGATGAGTGAATTAATGTCGAGCTATTACTGCTTTTTGATATTCTAGTATCATAAGATTTGTTGGTCTTTAGGGTCACTTGGGTAGTTACCATTTGATTTGTAAGGAAGAATTGCAAGTTCATATGGCTAAGTAAAAGGAGCACACGAATGTAGATTGATATTTTTATTATGCCAAAGCGATACTCATTATGGTCATTCACCCATTTATGTTACACACTCTTTGATCTCAATGTCTTTGATTTGAATGCCAATACTAAGCAAGGAGCTCTTAATATAATAAATAAAAATATCAACGAGCCAAAAATGTCCCTAAGATGTCTTCCTATGGGATTTGAAACTAGGTGGAAGAGATAACATCCATTATGCCAACTACTTAGTTGTCCCACAATGAGACATGAACAATATTAAATGTAAAAATATATTTACATAGCCTTAAGGACATCTTAAGACCCATGTCAAAACAAGCTCAATAGGGCATATTTATGTATTCAACTTTTCAATGATTTATAAGCTTCAAACAATTTGAAAACTTTTTAAGATTGTAATATGCTCTCTACATTAAGTAATCAACATTTATTATGTATATAAAATAAATAAAATAATAAAAATTAGTTTAGTTATACATATTAAATTATTGGTAAACACAGATAAACATTGCTTGATAATAGACATCGAGATACTTACCTTATGATATATCTCACATTGTCAAGATTCACAAAAAGCATAAAAATGAACTAAATTACAACTTTATTTAAATTATTATTATTATTAATTATAAAAAGAATAGTTGTACGAGTCAAGCATGTTATCGATGATGATTAACATCCGTTAAGGCTTATATGGTCTACGAGACATTAAGAAGGCACGAGGTCAATCAAAATTCTTTAACATTTCATTTTTATACTAAAAAGGAAGTGAGAGAAACATTCCCAGATCACCATAGTTTTTCTGACTTAAAGGTTAAGAAAGTTGGTATTGTGATAAATATTTTGAAAATTAGATTGAATGTGAGTATAATGCTGACAATATAATTCGCCTCGATGATTAGCTGAATTGGTCAAGTCCTCATTGTTAAAGCACCTTTGCAATTGAGAGGTCATGGGATCAATTCTCTAGACACTCTCGGGGTTAGGTTTTGTGGTTGAGTCAACAGGAAGTGATCCTAACATAAGACAACATGTTTTTCATCTTCAACCCTCTTAGGATCACATGCCTGACAAACTCTTTCATCCCATGGCAATTTGGGAATTGACCAATTTCCAATTTCACTATGAAGTTTATGCGAATTAGTTTTTATCTTAGAAATGTTCATTTTATTGTTAACATGAGTCAAGACAAAATTATATTTTTGGTTTTTGAGGTTGGGGTTGATCACCTCCTTGTTATATATCCCAGTTTCTTTTTTCCCTCTAGCTCTTTATTGCCCCACAATTTATCCTTAAATTTGGAAGTAACACTATTTTTAATATTATCCATATTTTGCAAGACGATCTCCTCCTTTATACCCTAATGATCTAGCCAAGATTGGACATCCTTATCCCAACCTTGCTTGATTTGAAGTTAGGGGGTTTTAGCTAGAGCTAGAAGTAGTTTTGTGGAATCTTTTGGCGTCCATGTTGTATAACTTCTTCTTATACGTAAGATACCTAGTCAGAACAATGATTTCGATGGGGGATAGACTTGCTTAAATTAGGAGGATAGGGCGGGGAATATTTCCTTTAATCTTGAGGTTGTAGGTTACAAAATTATTTTGGATCCGTTCATGAATCTTCCTCAACGACTCTCTAGATATACTGCAACACCAAACCTTACATCCATATAAAATAACAACAGTGACAAAAGTCTCAATGAGGAGTTTTTTTTTAATCCCAAATCCAAAGATTTATCGACTTACAATTTTTTTCAATCCCATAATGAGCTTTCCAACCCCCATTTAACCTTTTCTTGATGTTATACTTCCAATTGAGTTTATGATAAATGTTTATTCCCAAATGTTTGTATGAAGGAACTTCCTCCAAGGAATTGTTGTCATAAATGAAAGTATCATAGGTGATATTTTGGATTAAATTATCATGGCTTTAATTTTGTCAGTATTAACAATCATACCCATATTGGAGACAAAAATATTGGAGGATTCTTAGTTCCTTTCCAAGATTGTAGTGGCTCCTTGCTAAAAGAAAAGTATTTTCAATATAAAAGATAAGAGTTATGACCATACTAGTGAGCATGGGGCCAACGCAACCTCCATCTTCAAACAATCTTCTAGCTCATCAATCTATATTCCACATTTGTAGGGGACAAAGGACACCCTTGTTTGACACATATATTGCATTTAATTTCTTCCGACCAACCCTTAGTGGCCCTAATCTTGGCAATAACATTCTCATACAACCTTGTCAGAACAACCCTCAACTTGAAAGGAACCATTATCTCTTCTATCTTCTTCCATATCTTTTTTTAGGAATGGTGTCAAAAGATTTTATAAAGTCAACAAAGCACCAAAAGAGATCAATTTTATGCGAGTATGATATAAATTAAAATTGAATGGAAACTAAATTTGGCACTTGCGGAAATGATATTTTTTAAAATTGAATTGAAAAAAAAGAAAGAAAAGAAGCATAACTACCTTTGAAATAAATCTCAATGTTTTATTCCTAAGTAATACTAAAAATATTTCTTGGAGGTTGAATTCCTATTATGGAAGCCCTATTATGAAATAAACACACCTATCAACGTAATAATATTAAATATAACAATATCCCATAGGGCGTAAAATAAATGGTGATGGGTTGTACTATCAAGGAACTCCATGACGTGAAGGTCACCGATTTGAATTCCATGGGAAAAAATCCAGCCATGTTAAGGGCTGGTGTGGCCTAGGCTGGGTGCAATACCTCGGTGATTTTGATGGCTTAGATGCCCTTGGGTCATAATTTTTCAGGCCAAAGGTTAAGCATGCAGTCATCTCAGGGCTCACACTACTTAGAAAACAAAACAAAAATATTAATATAATAATTAAACATACATATCAAAAAATCCATTATTTTTATTTATTAAATAAAATAAATACAAAAATGTTAAAATATAACCCCAAGTTAAAAAATATTTTATTAAATAAAATAAATATAAACAATATTAAACATAACAATTAATTTTGCACAGAACTTGCAGGAAGAGGACATAGAGAGGTTTAAAAGAGACTAATCTACAAATTCATGTGCTTAGTTTTTTTTGTTTCTTCTTCTTCTTCTTTTAAATTTTTTTGAGCTTCTATCCTAACACACCACCAGGGTGCAAGCCACAATGTGGGGTGCAATCCCCTCCAACAAGAATATAATGAGTGGGGATAACACAACAAATGGATCAATAGCCATGCCACCTCGTCGCTCACCACCAAGGAACAATGATCATGTTGAACCCAATCTAACTGCAAAGGATAGAGCATCGATGGGTACTTACTCATAGAATTGAAATCAAGATAGATGCATACCAAGGCCAATAAAGGATCCCAAATTTGAGGTCTAATCTAGAATCCTAGAAAACTATATCCAATACATGAAGAACCACACTTTAATTTATAATTTCATAGGCATATGGATGATAAAATAAGCTTGAATTGGCGAGATTCAAAATAAATGACAACCAAAAGTGTAGTTGATGCAGGTGCATAGTTGGAGCACAAATTTTGAGGAAGACTGGACCAAGGCTTGCCAATGTGATGGGATGGTCACATGATGATGCTAGGAGAGATTTTAAATGTTTTGTAGAAATTTGCATTAGGACGTGAGTTTTTTTTTAGAATAAGTGGGAGGAATTATTTCCTAATGTAAATGTAACATCAGTTTCCTTATTTGTGAGAAGGGGCAACAAATAATCACATGTGGCTCTTGGTTATCCCATGTACCTTTATCTAAAAAGAGAAGAAGAGTGTTTAAGAAGAGAGTGTGCAAAAAAGGTAGAAGTGCAACAGAGGTAGAGAGGAGAAGCTCCAATGCTAGGAGGAGAGGCATAAGACGAGAGGCCTAGGATACACATGCCCACAATTGTAGACATGGCCAGTTTAATGTATGTTGAATTTGATTAATGAAAAAATCTGTTTATGTGCCTCTGTGTTTTATATTTTCCTCTTTATGCCTATTATTAATGAAGTTGTGTATCTGCACTTGTTAAGAATCAAAATGTGTTGAGAGGTGTGTCATGGCTATAAGTATTTAGGTCAGATCGATGCTTTGGCTTAGATGAAGTTTGAAGTTGGAATGTTTACCCCTAGGTGTATGAAGTTATAACTTCATGATATTGCGTAGTTGTGGCTAGTGATGTTGCTTGTCTATACATTGGTGTGTGTGTTCACTGTTGGTATATTGCACTGTCAGATAGGTGTTGTAAAAGCGATGTGTGCTAAGACCCTATAATTCAAAGAACTGATTGATGTAAACTGATGTGTGCTTACGTCATGGACCTTGGGATTTCATTGTAGTTTCTTCCAAACACATGATGGAGTGGTTTTTGTGCGACTGTGTGTAAGTGGAATGTTGTTAGAATAAGAACAGAGTACCCTGCGTAAGGCCTCTTTGACTGTTTCGATTGGTGGTGTCGGTGTTAATGACCCTCTTGTATTTTTGTTCCAAACCCATAGGGGGAGTGTTCCTTGGGTTTAGGGAATGTAAAGGCATATTAGTTACAAAAATAGAACATTGTCATAGGAAATCGGAGCTCACTGTTGTGTGAATGCTCTGAGAAACCCTTTTGTGGTTGTTTTCAAGGGGAAAATGTGTTAGCATTGCAATCTTGGTGAAGAAGGGCATAATAATTCGATGGTTGTGTTAAGAAGCAAGCCAAGACCATGGAGATTCGAACTTGCAGAGGAGAAATTCATTTCAGCTTCCCTGGAATGAAAAAAGGTAGTTTTTAGGGCGCTATGGAAATATTTTGTAGCACCTACAAGATTTTGATAGCACTGCGAAAATATTTCGTAGTGGCTACAACCAACATTTTTTAGGGTTGCACATAAGATTTTGGAAGCCTATTTTGGGCCAACATGTTGTGACATAGATGAGTTGAAACCCATGTGAGTTAGTTTAGGTTTGAAGAAGGGTTGGAAGGATGAGAGAAGGCCCTCTCATGGGATTTGTGAATGCAGACTCATATTCTCTGTTTGATTGCATATTTAAATAAATTCTTGAATTTCCAGAATTTGATTCTACAACACATAATTATGCTTGTGGGTTGAAGTATCTTGGGTTATTGGTGGACAACTGGGGAAACCCGAAACTTCCCCATCAAGTGGTGTCAGAGCTAGAAAAATCTCTTTAGTTTGATAGTTCATACTGGAGGATACTTTCATATATTTTGAGGTAAGATTATGCAATAGGAAGTTAGGAAGTGATGGATGTAGGGATAGGTAGATTTATAAATTTTTCATGGAAAAAAAGGGAGTGTGAAAACATAGTTGATGCAATCTATCAAGAAGTTAAGGATATGCAAGGAGAAAGAAACTCGCTTGAAGAGGCTTCAGTGGAAGAAGCATAAGAGGCCTTGGAATAAGTAATGCAGAATTATAGGACAACTTGATAGTGAAAAGAGGTTGAAGAGAAAAAGAACCTTACAATAGTAAGTGAGATGATTGCAGGTAAGTGAAGAGTTGATATGCTCTTGGTTGGAGAGGAATTGGTTCAACAAGCAGTGGAAGATGAGATCTTGTTATAGATCTTATAAAATTGAATGTGATGTTTGTGCTAACTTGGTCATTAAAACAATTGTGTAGCAGGGCTGAATTGGTAGCAACTTTCCTATCAAGTTATGTCAAAGGGATAGAGCAGGAAAGTCTCTTAGATAAAAAAAATTGTGACAGGTCCCGATTTAAAAAAAAAAAAAAAAAAAAAAAAAATAAATAATAATATATATAATAATAATAATAATAATAATAATAATAGAAGAAGAAGAAGAAGAAGAGTGATTGGTTGAAGATGTAGCAACCGAAAACTTTGACAACAGAGGAGCAAGATTGCTCAAGAAGATATTCTCGTGCAGATAACCTAGAGAAGAGAAGTTACCAGGAGGATGACTGGTATTGAGTGACAAGCAACCAACTTGTTACAGAGAAGAGAAGGGCTAGTTGCATCTCACTAGAAGACAAGGAGAGTTCACAAGAAATAGAGATGAAGATGACCGCTATTAGTCATAATATGGGTTCAGAGGAAAGTCACAAGCAGAAGAAGAAAAGTGCCAAAGTAGTGAGTGATGAAGGATTTGAGAAAAATATGGTTGGGTTGAGTAGGGAAGAACTCAATCATGTAGAAAAATTGCTACAAGAAAGTCAAGATGACGAGAGCCATGAGCATAAATAATGGTGTTGAATAGGAAGGTCTGCAACAACAAAAAGATGGAAATAGTAAGGAGATTTACGTAACAACAATTGTATGTTCATTGAACCATGAGCTAATGGTCTTTTGTTTCTAGTTAATTGTTGAATGATTGTTGATTACAAGTAGCAGTGACGAATGTTTACAACTGAGGATAATGGAAATGAACCTTGTGGTAAAAGTTGAGGAATAACAATAAAGTTCTCATAGGAATAAGGTGAGTCAATTGCATGTAGAAGCTAGAAGAGTAGAGAGTGCTTAGATGAAGATTCCAAAGGAAGGAGTCAGCATAAATATCGAGAGAAGATTAGGCTTGGAAGAGATTAGTATGGTATTTACAAACATGTTAATGGAGTCAGCTTTTTGTAGTGGTTTGTGTGTAGCTCACCATGAGCAGGGAGGAGCTCATGTAAGAATGAAATTTGTGACTACTAGTAAAGGTTCAGAGAGAAGCCATAGCATATCAAGTCAGGAAAAAATTGATAGAGAAGTAGTTGAAATTAAATTACATCTAGAGATGTTGAGAGGACTGCTACATAAATTTGAGGAAGACTAGGGTTACAAATAAGAGTAAACATGGAATTTGTTGCAGGTGAGCCTGAGACAGAGATTAAATGCTCAGTTGGAAGAAAAATCAAGGGATTTGAGTTGCAACCATGAAAGGAAAACCTAACGCTGATGAACACATGCGATGAAGCAGATGAAGATTTCATTAGCAGCCCGGAGACAACAAATTTCAGCCATGGGTTGAGTTAGAAGATGAAACTGGCAATGGAAAGCGTGAATGTATAGGTAGTAAGTTTGGAAAATTTGACAACAAGTAAAAGTTTAGAGTTCACAAAAGAAGCGGTAGAAGAAGGTACAAGTTGAGTTAAGGATATGGTAAGAGATTTGTTTCACTGTGCTTGTGACAATAGATGAAGGTGAGGAGATTTACAACAACCTAAAGCAAAGAGTGCTTGTAGGGCTCTGTAGAAGAGAACTAGGAAGGTGCCAAAAGCCCAAACTCAGGAGAAAGTTTGGTGAGGAATCATGTAGCAAGGCAGATACTTGTTATTGTAGAGGTGTGTTGCAACTCACGAGTTGAAGTTGTCACAAGAAGACTAGATGCATATGACTAGGAGGTCATATATTTTCATACCTTGGGAGTCTGATGTAGGTGCATAGTTGGAGCACAAAGTTTGAGGAAGACTGGACCGAGGATTCTCAATGTTATGGGATGGTCACATGATGATGCTAAGAGAGATTTTAAATGTTTTGTAGATATTTGCATTAGGATGTGAGTTTTGTTCTTAGCATAAGAGAGAGGAATTATTTCTTAATGCAAATGTAACTTTAGTTTCCTTATTTGTGAGAAGGGGAAATGAATCATCACTTGTGACTCTTGGTTATCCCATGTAGCTTGATCTAAAAAGAGAAGAAGAATGTTTGAGAAGAGAGTGTGAAACAAAGGTAGAAGTGTAGCAGAGGTAGAGAGGAGAAGCTCCAACGTTAGGAGGAGAGACAAAGGATGAGAGGCTTGGGTTGCACATGTCCACAATTGTATACATGGCCAGTTTAATGTATGTTGAATGTGATTAATGAGAAACTGTGTTTAAATACCTCTATGTGTTGTATTTTCCTGTGTTTGTCTATTTGTAGATGTGGCTATTTGTTGACTTCAGGTTGAAAAATAAAAGTTTATCATGATGACGTGGACACCCTTTATCATCTAAAATCCACCTGGAGCTTGGATGTTTGATATAAAAAATCTTCAAAAAGGAAAAAAAACAAAGTTTTTTATGATTTCATAGCAAAAACAACGTTTTCGGTAGTTTCGTAGCAAACTTTGGTAGAAACTTCAAAAAACACTCTTATGCTACCTTTTTTCTCCCTCTGCTGGTTTTGAGGTATTTTTTGATGCTTATAAGCTAAACATAGGGCTTTAGAATGACCTCTGCTAAACTTTAGACCAACCTTAACCCCCATGGAATGCTACAACAGTTTCATAGCAAATTCTCGGCTTCAATATGGGGAGTTTCTGCGAAAGTTCCAAAATTTTGATTTTTTCTAATTTCCATGATTTTAATGCTTCCTTATGACTACTAATATCATGTTGACTATACATATGACTAAGTTGAATGAATTAGGTATAGAGAAGACAAAATTGAAGAGTTTTCCATATCATGGAGCAACACCTACTTCATCAACAATATTGAGGTTTCTCTTCTTGACTTCAGCTTGAATCATTTCAATTTGACTTTCTAATGTTGTAACTTGTCCTTGTAGGATTTTCCTATCTGCCTATAACCATCTATTTCTTTTATGCATATGTTCCAACATTCTATGTAATGGTAGAGTCATTTATATCATCTTCTTAGAATTTTATGCAATTTCATCATAAAAGTCTATTTTCTTTAACACTTCTTTTTGGTATTCATCAAACTCTAGCTTGGTCTTGATCACTTCTTGTATGACCTCCCTTAACTGTTCTTGTAGGACTTCTATTTCAATTTTTTCTTGAAAAACCTCCTTGCCTTTCTTTTACTTTGATGGATCCTTTGATAACTCTATTTTGTTCAATGGTGCTTTAGGTATCTTCTCAACTTGCAGCATTGACCTTGTGACAGGTTTCCTTGGCCTAAAAATGAAGCCCTGTTCTGCTTGAATGAAATCTAATTTCTTTTCTCTTACTTTTCTTCTTGGTTTCAGTTGGGGTCACCTCTACAGGCTGCTCAACTAGGCTTTCTTCAATGTCTATAGCTTCTAGGATGTCAGTCAATCTGCCCTTCTTTGTACTATGTTCCTGTTCTCTCTTCTGGTCATTCTCTTGTTAGTACTTGTAGAAGCTTCAATTATAGGTTGCTTTGTCACTAACTATTGTTCTGCTCTAGGTTGTTGCTCTGCTCTAGGGGTTTTAGATTTGGATTTTGGAGTTTTTCTAGAGGGAGTAGCTACATCTAGTTCATATCCACCTAGAAACAAAAAGGTAAGCCCTTTCCCTGTTCAATCTATTTAAATCTTCAACTACTAACAATTTGATAAGACCATGATGAAAAACATAGGTACTACTTTCATCTGGTTTAGCTTGAACCTTGTCAACCATCTTTCCTAAACTTTTGAATAGATCGAAATGAATATCTAAGGACTATTTACCTGTGAAGTGAAGCAGCAACGTGAAGTGGTATTGGTAGACCATATGGAACCTTCCTTCACATGTAAAGTACTTTTGAATAACCATCAACAAATTGGAATAATTTTCTTTAAGGTAAGTTCTGGGGATGCCCATTGCCATATCAATCACTTGATTTTCTTCCTTCAAGAATTCATCACAATTATGCACCTATAACTTTTGAACTTTAAACCATGTTTCCTCTGACCTTGGGATTTTAGTAGCATGAGAAATGGTGTTTGGAGAGACATGCAAACTTAGGATGCCCACCTTCGTGCCAATCCTTGTGAAATTGAAGGCAAAGTCCTTGGTGATTTGCGAATGAAAACCTTGCAATTTTTGACAAAATCGAAGACATTCCACGCTGAAAAATGACTGTATAAAAGCTAGGTCTTCTTCAAGCAGTTTCATGTCTGTGGTCTCATAACGTACTACAAACCCTCCTTTGTAGTGTTTTTTGGTGGCCATGCTTGCTAACACGTCGAGAGCTACTTGTGAGCTTCTTCCTCTTCACCTAAAAACCAAATTTAGAACACCTAAAACTCACTTAGACCATGACTAATTCTTGTTTTGACAGCGCAAACCCTATTCCGTGACAACACTTGTGAACCCTTTTTATAAGAGCAGATGGTATAGAGGGTAAAGGGAGAGGTAAAGGTGAATGAAAAGGAGTGGAGGACACGAGAATCAATATGTATAATGACTTTGTACATTCGGCACCACTAACAATCATTTACAATAAAACCACTATACCACAACAAACTTTCGTAGCGAGACAAGTGTCGGAGTGGACTGTTTTTCTTTGGAATTGTCAGGGACTTTTGTAGCGAATTCTGGGTTTGCTTAACTGCATTTGCTGCGAAAGTAAAAGTGTCAGACCAATCTAATATGAACTGATGACCTCAAATATATATATATATATATATGTATGTATGTATGTATGTATGTATGTATGTATGTATGTATTATTGTATGTATGTATGTATGTATGTATGTATGTAATGTATGTATGTATGTATATATATATATATATATATATATATATATATATATATATTATATATATATATATATATATATATATATATATATATATATATAATATATATATATATATATATACATATCTATACATATTACATATACATTATACATATTACATTTTTTTTTTTTTTTTTTTTTAGGGTTATCATAGATAAAATGTGGGTTGGAGTATCCTGGGTTATTGGTGGATAGCCCGGGCAACCCCACACTTCCCCATTAGTAGTCAACTTGGAGTTGGGAGGAAAAGAACTTTTTATAGTCATATTTAGAAATATGGAGGACTAAACTAGGGTTTTTGAGAATGGACCCTATTTCTTTAACAACAGAAGCCTATACACATGTTTCTAGAAAGAGAAGTATGATCCCAAAAAACAGGACTTCCTTGCAACCTTCATGTGGGCGAGGTTCTTCTCACCATTGAGGGAGTTATGGAATGAGGAATTCTTGGAAGGAATAAGGAACACAATCAGAACTTTTGTCAAAATATCAGAAGCAAAAAAGAGATGCATATACACTTTGTATTCCCAAATGAGCATCTACATGAACATTTCAAAGCCTCTACTAGCCACCATAGATATCTATTAGCATGACAAATTGCAACAACAATCATTGGACTATAAACACATCCCATTCAAATGTAGGAGATGCCATGAATATGGCCTCCTATTTCATGTGTATCATCTAAATCTAAGGGACAATCCCTAGGATCAATAAAGGCAAAGGAACACCGAGGGCTTCAAAAAAATAGTGGCTTGCAGAAAAAATCCTTGCCAATAAGATGCCTATATATTAAATTAGATAGATAATATATATTTATAATAAATCATAATATATTAGTCACTATATATCAACTATTAATATATATTTTTAATATATAATCTTTAATTAACTAATTTTAAATATAAAATATCACTATATTTTATAAGGAGTATTCTAATTAATAGACAAAATGACCTTTTCCACTAAGATTTGGAGATACAAGTTTGAGTGAGATTGTGATTTCTTGTTGTTTCAAATGTGTTTTTGAATGCGTTGGAAGCATATCATCCTTTTGGGTTATGCAAACTTGGCTTATTCACTTAAGAGGAAGGCCAAAAGCTTCAAGTGAATGCCAAAAGTTGAAAGTCCAAGGGACCTATTGGAAGATGAAAACCAATGGTCAGTGAAATTGCATTAATATATGTATCACTAAAATGAGATCAAACTAGTTATCTAAATTTGCCTATTATTTTGTGTGTGTTTTACATGGTATTTGTCTATTATTTTTGTGTGTGTTTAACATGGTATAAGAGCAAATGTATTCCTGCCCTTCTTAAGTTTGAGCCACAACCTTCCTTGACCACTAGTTTTTTGGTCCTATCTGTAGCGAGTACCTCAAAAACCTGCTCAAACTCCCCATTTTTTTCCTGAGTTAGTGACCTCTCTAAGCTGGTGATCCATTGAAAATGGGTTGGCTGCATAAGTTCTTAGGTGCTTAGTAAATGTTTTGGTTTGCAGTCCAACTATTTTGGCATTTATTTGCAACTATGTAGACCTGTTCCTTAGTAAGGAAATTCTTATTGCTGGTGCATCTAATATTATTTATTCCCCTTCACTCTCCACCAACTCTCTCAAGAAAACTAGAAAATGATCCTCTCTCTCAGTAAAATCATAAGAAATGCTTGTTTGCAAGTGCCCATCCATTCCTGCATTTAATTCAAATCGAGTTTAGGTATGATCAATGCTAAATTACAAACGTTGGTGGCTCTTTTAACATAAGGGTAAACTTGCATATGAACTAAATATGTCTCGGGTGGTATATGTAAAATGGAAGCACAATTTGGATGATATGACTGTGGGGACATAGAGCCTTACTACTCTAATGTTTAATGGAACCCTGCATAATATGTTTAATGTAGCTTGAGGCATATTGGGTCATTCGTGGTTTTTTATCTCACCATTGATTGTTAGCTTCCATTCAATATTTATATTGGTTTGCATTTACCTTAAGATTGTTATCCCATGGCATAAAAGTTGGGAATGACAGTGAATAAAGTGGTAACAAATACATTTTTGGTGCATGATAATCTAGTTGTGCTTCTTAGACCCATTAATGTTTTCCTCATGAGATATAGGGCTTATAGTTAGTGAAAGGAATTTTAATGTGGTTCAATTTTATAGTTAGATCGAACTTTGAAGTCCAAATATATTTTTTCATAGTATCAAAAAACAAGTGAATGGAATTGAATTTTTTTCCAAAGAAACACAACTTTCTCATTCTAGGAAGGGAAAAATATGGGTATTCGGGAATATAAAGTTATTGAGTAGGCTCGGTTCTCTAAATTTTCCCTGTGTTGGGTTGTCTCAATTAAAAAATTGAACAAATTTTGTAGCAATTTGTGGCACATCAAAAATGATTAATCAAAGGCATTGTGTTCTTGGGCCATTCCTATATCAACAATGAGCTATGGATGTATATTGAGATAAGAACCTTCATTTGGAACTTTATAATAGGTAATGTTTCTTATTGTCTACCCATTTCAATAAGATATTTTTCATTCTATTGCGAGTTATGATATTTCCCTTAAATTCCCATGTCTCCAATTAGGATAACTATTTGAAATTGAAATGAGAGGGGCATAACAATAGTTTTGAATTGAATTGGGTTAATTATAAAGATTTTTACACTATTCGTTGAGCTTGAGCTATTACAAAAAATGGCCAAAATTGATGATTTATTCAAGTTATTGAGCACTCTATCCCTATCTACTATTGACAATACAACCAAAATTTACAAAGCCACTTTCAAACATTAAAGCCTATTTACAAGATGCACAAGAGAAAATAAAGCTTCTCCATCTTGAAGCTCAGCTCCAACAAGATGAAATACAACAAAAGACTCATCATTCTGAATGATTTCATGTTCAAAATAATTCTCTTTTTAGGTTAGAGAAAGACTCCCATTAGCAATTAGAACTTGATTAGATTAGTGAGGTCATTTCAAGAGCAGATTTTCATAAAGGTGGAGAGGTTCAACTTGCACTTCCTAAGCTCATCCTCAGACCTTGGGAAGAACTTATTAGAAAAGAACACATAACTAGTCTTAGATATGACAAGGATGTGTCCTTTCACAAATTGATGTACTCCAAACTAATCCAGTGTTAGAGTCTGGGTTCCTTCAAGACAATTCATCCTCACTTGCTCTACATCTTGCTTCTGCTCCACAACTACTTTACATTGTTAAATGTCAACATTGTGATCGGGTTGGTCATGTGAAATATCAATGTCTTGATCTTCACCATTGTGATAATTATAGAAAACATAATCATCATTTAGATAGAAGTTCCAGGCACAAGACTCCTGCAAGAGCACACATTCACCTTGGATGGACTGCTTGTGGGTAATGGTATTCAACAACCAAGAACATATATTGGTCAAACCTCTAAGTTCATTCTTGAATATTGACACATCTTGCAGTGGAAATATCTTCATCTTCTCCCCTTGTATATGATGGGGGGGGTGGGCGCAATTGAAGGTCAACTACTAGGTTCAAAGATATATCAAGCGAGCTTGAGCCACAACTTGAACTAGAGCTAGCTACCAGAGCCTAGAGCTAGAGTCAACTAATGTTATAGTTGGAGCTATAGCTAGAGACAGATTAATGTTCCATGATAATGATTTGGTTGGTAACTTGCCTTAAACTACCACATATAGAAGACTTCGAGTTCTACTATACATTTCCTCAGTTTGTGGTCATATTTAAACCATCATCCTGAAGCAATTCCATTTTGCTAAAGACTTTAGCTTCTAGCCAGATTCTGAATTATTCTAGGAACTACTTCGAGTTAGGTTCCAGAGTTAGTGGACAACCTTGAACCACCATTGATAAAAGACTTTGGCTTCTGCTACTTCATTTGTTTTTGGTCTTCCTTAAACCACCATTTCAGAGAGCACATCTAGACATTGGATTCCATGCACTCTTTATTTCATCTCGCTTCGTAGACTCATATACAACCCTTTGAATTAGGAGGGGGGTGGGGGGAGCATAATCCTCTTGGGTTATGCAAACCTGACTTATTCACTTGAGGGGAAAACAAAAATCTTCAAGAGAATGCCAAAAATTATGGGAAGTCCAAGAGACCTCTTGGAAGATGAAAACCAAGGGTCAATAAAATTGTATTAATATGAATATATTGTGCATAGAATGTGATTATATGAGTTATCTAATTTTTCCTATTATTTTTTTGTGTGTTTTACAGAATGCATAACATATTCAATACCCAAACAACATGCAGGGCACTTGAAATTCACAAATTAAGCAACTTAAACTTATAATTCTTAAGAATCTCTATGAGATTTTGGAAAAGTTGATTAGAAAAAACACCCTAAAAATGGGCATTTTGTCTTTTAGTTGGACTATGTTTATATTATAATACTAGTGTATCTATATAAATTAAATGATTGGTAAATTCCAATAGATATCAAAACACTTACTTCATAATACATTAGAAAGATTAAACGATCATAAAAATTAACTAAGTTATAACTTTATTTTTAATTATTTTTAATATTATTAATTATAAAAAAGTAATATATAAGTTAAATATATATACGTTTAAAAACCACGTAACAAGATTCTTAACCATAAATATTCACACCACTTTATCAAATATTCTTAAGTTGTAAAGCTTTGTTACAATAATATAACTTACTAATATCACATGCCAAAAAAACCATAGCTCATGTTCATATAACACATGTTATTTAGAATATTCTATTTAGAGTTTTAATTTATATCATGTGATGTTGCTTTTAGGAAAAACTATGTGTTCATATCATGTGATGTTGTTTTTGGAAAAAAATGTGGAGTGCAAGTGAAACATCCAAAACAACATCACACAATAAAAATATTCTAGAATATTCCATAAAATTTAAAGCCCTACCACCCATAAAATAATTATTGATAATTAAATTAAATTAAACAACCCCAGGGAACTTGTACTTTGGAAATTAAAAGGCTTAAACTTATAATTCTTAAAAGTCTCTACTAGAATTTGGCAAAGTTGATTGGAAAAATACCCATAAAATGACCATTTTATCTACTAGTTAGACTATGCTTATATTAGAATATTAGTGCAACGATTTAAATTAAATGACTAGTAAATTCCAATAGATATCAAAATACATATATCTGACATTCCAAAGATTAAAAAATCATAAATATTAACTAAATTAGAACCTTATTTTAAATTATTATTAATATTCTTAACTATAAAAAAATAATAATATAGAGTTAAACCTATAAACATTTAAAAATAACATGTAACAAGATTTTTAACAAAAAAGATTCACACCCACTAGATTCTTAAGTTGTAAATATCCTTTGTTACAATACTATGACTTACTAATACCACATGCCCAAAAAACCATTAACACCTTTTATTTAAAATATTCTATTTGAGAGCGTAGGCTTTTAAATTTTAAATTTATATCATGTGATGTTGCAATTGGAAAATCTATGTATTCATATCATGTGATGTTGCTTTTGGAAAAAAAATGTAGAGTGCAAGTCAAGCATCCAAAGCAACATCACATGATAACAATATTCTAGAATATTCCCATGGGGGCTTCACTCAATGAACCTCTGACATATCACGTGCGTTCGTGACATACTAAACAATGCCTTTAATTTGACTACATAATGAAAAATACTTTTAAAAATCACATTATTTACCCCCTTACCAATAGAAACCAAATACACCTTCCCAATTTAAAAAACCTACTTTCACTAGATATTGTAGGTATCCATTTTTCATTAACATTTTTATATTCTTTTAAATTTTTTTCATTAACTTTGAGCTCCATTTTTTATACCTGCCAATATAAAAACCTTTACCCCCTAATATATGCTAAATATATGAGTCATTTTATCCTCAATATATATCCTCCAATATGAACGCAAGTGGTATAGTATTTCTCCCCTAGTGAATCCCCCATGAATATTCCATAAAAAGTTAAATCTCTACCACCCATCAAATATTTATTGATAATTAAATTTAAATTCTAAAAAGAGAGCGAGCGAGAGAGAGAGAGAGATGCGATTATGTGTGTGATTCATGGATCCCAGAGATTGGTGACTCATAGTGCACTGGATAATTGTACTAGGAAGATTTGCATGAAAGTGGAGAGGTTCAACTTGCACTTCGTAAGCCTATCATCAAATCTTGTGAATAACCTATTAGCAAAAAACACATAACTAATCTTAGATATGACAAGGATGTGTCTTTTCACATTCTACTGTAATCCAAACCAATAGAGTTTTAGAGTGCTAGGTTCCTTCAAGACAATTCATCCTCACCTGCTCCACATCTTGCTCCTCCTCCACAACTACTTCAGATTGTTAAATGCCAACATTGTGATCGGGTTGGACATGCGAAAGATTAGTGTTTTGATTTTCACTGTTTCACTAAGCATTATAGTAAACATAATCACAATTTACACAAATGTTCCAAACATAAGACTCATGCAAGAACACAAATTCACCTTGGACGGATTACTTCTTGGTAATGTTATTCAACAACCAAGAAGATATATTAGTCATACCTCTAAGTTCATTCTTGAGTATTGACACATCTTGTAGTGAAAATATCTATATCTTCTCCTTTTGTATCTGATAGGGGGAATTGATGGTCAACTACTAGCTCCAATGATATATCAAGTGAGCTTGAACCACAATTTGAACTAGATCTAGCTACTAGAGCCTAAAGTTAGAGTCAACTAATGTTATAGTTGGAATTGTAGCTAGAGACATCTTCATGTTCCTTAAAGGTGATTTGGTTGATGGTTTGCCTTAAACCACCACATGTAGAAGACTTCGAGTTCTACTATACATTTCATTAGTTTTTGGTCATCTTTAAACGATCATTATGGAGTAATTCCAGTTTGAAAAAGACTTTAACTTCTACCCAGATTCTGAATTGTTCGAGGAACTACTTCGAGCTAGGTTCCAAAGTTGGTGGACAACTTTAAACCACCATTGATAAAATAATTTGGCTTCTACTACTTCATTAGTTTTGTGGTCTTCCTTAAGCCACCATTTCAGAGAGCACATATGGCCATTGGATGCCATACACTCTTATATTTCATCTCTCTTCTTAGACTCATATACACCCCTTTGGATTGGGAAGGGGGAAGGGAGCACAATCCTTTCGGGTTATACAAACTTGGCTTATTCACTTAAAAGGAAGGTGAAAATCCTCAAGAGAATGCAAAAAGTTATGTGAAGTCCAAAAGACCTCCTGGAAGATGAAAACCAAGGGTCAATAAAATTGTATTAATATGTATATCTCATGAATCGAATGTGATTATGAGTTATCTAAATTTTCCTATTCTTTTTGTGTGTATTTTACAGAATGCATAACGAAATTGAATACCTGAACAACATGCAGGGCAATTTAACTTTGCAAATTAAACAACTTAAACTTATAATTCTTAAAATTCTCTACCATATTTTTGCAAAGTTGATTGAGAAAAATACCCAAAAAATGGCCATTTTGTCTTTTAGTTAGACTATGTTTATATTATAATACTAGTGTAGCCATATAAGTTAAATCAATGAGAAATTCCTTTACATATCAAAACACTTACCTCATAATATATTGCAAAGATTAAATAATCATAAAATTTAACTAAGTTATTACTTTATTCTAAATTATTATTAATATTATTAATATATAAAACAATTAATATATGAGTTAAACATATATACATTAAAAAAAACTACATACCATAAATATTCACACACTTTATCGAAGATTCTAAAGGGATAAATAAGCTTTGCTATAATACTATGGCTTACTAATACCACATGCCCAAAAAACCATAACTCATATTCATATAACACATGCTATTTGGAATAATCTATTTGAAAGTGTAGTCTTTTAGAGTTTGAATTCACATCATGTGATGTTGCTTTTGGAAAAAACTATGCATTCATATCATATGATGTTTTTGGAAAAAAATTGTGGAGTGCAAGTGAAACGTCCAAAGCAACATCACATGATAAAATTATTCTAGAATATTGCATAAAAGTTAAATCCCTTCCACCCATCAAATTTTATTGATAATCAAATTAAGTTGAAAAACACCTAGGGTACTTGAACTTTGCAAATTAAAAAACTTAAACTTATAATTCTTAAAAATCTTTACTAGAATTTGGCAAAGTTGATGGGAAAAAATACCCATAAAATGACTATTTTATCTATTAGTTAGACTATGCTTATATTATAATACTAGTGCAATGATATAAATTAAATGACTAGTAAATTCTAATAGATATCAAAATACATATATCTGACATTGCAAAGATTAAACAATCATAAAAACTAAATAAATTTTTTAAATTATTATTTAATATTATTAATTATTAAAAAAATTAATATATAAGTTAAATATATATACATTAAAGAAAACATATAATAAGATTTTTAACCATAAATATTCACACCCACTTTATCCAATATTCTTAAGTTGTAAATAGACTTTGTTACAATACTATGGCTTACTAATATCACATGCCCAAAAAACTATTAACACTTGGTATTTAGAATATTCTATTTGGGAGCGTAGGATTTTAGAGTTTGAATTCATGTCATGTTATGTTTCCTTTGGAAAAAACTATGCATTCATATTATGTGATGTTGTTTTTGGAATTTTTTTTTGAAATGAAGTGAAACTCCAAAACCAATACGAACCCAATACACTTTTCCAAATAAAAAATTTCTACTTTCACTAGTATCTATTTTTTCATTAACATTTTTTATACTCTTTTATATTTTTTCATTAACTTTGAGCTCCTTTTTTAATACCTACCAATATAAAAACCCTTTAGCCCCTAATATATTCTCAATATATGATGCCATTTTCTCCTCAATATATATCCTCCAATATGAACGCACGTCGTATGAGAGAAAGAAATAAAGTTATTTTAACATCCACGAGGCTAAAGATAGACAATGGGACATATTTCTTCTCCATCTGGTTGATGTATTCGACCCTTTTCTTGTGAAGCCTCTAAATAAACGCTCCCAACTTCTCAACAAACCCCTCGCTGAATAGATTATCCCAAGAGCTAGTTGCCAGAATATCTGCATAACTTTCCCTGTTGTCTTTGAAGGCCTCACATGCTAAAATGAAATGTTTTTCTGTTTCCACTTTTCCAGAAGAACAAAAATACATACTCTTTCCTCCCACACTTCTTTTGGCCTTTTCCAGCGCCCTGTTTCACAACATAGTTGATGAGAATTAGTCCTTAGTTGAGTAATAAGAATTTGGATCTCCAAGAAATATTTGCCTCTATGTACGCTTTTTTTTATGATTATGAGTGGGATTAAACACTTCAATATAGTACTTTTTCTTTCTCCCTAGCTCCTTATCCCAGCACACTTGTATAACTTATATATAACAAAAGCTTTAATCTCTTTACTGTTTATGGGACACATGTTCAAGCAAATACCCCATTTACTAAACCATTTGTTATTTTGCTACATCCAAGTCTTTTTTCTTTTGCATAATATGTCATTAAAGAAAACCTTACACCATCTGCTCTCTTCTATTTGCTCAAATGGTTTTAAATACCTTATGACTCCAACCGTAGCAATTGCTTCAATAAGTGCAACCCCTGATTCACTTAACAAGATAGCATAAGGAACTACACTTTTAGCTTTTAATTTGTTTGTTATCAAACGCTTGTGAATTTTCTCAATTTGTTTCCACTACATGTCGGATGCACTACTGGTTCAGAGTTCACAACCATAGAGAATCACCGGAATCACTAGAAGTCCAAAAATATTTTGACTAGTTTTCCAGTCCCATAACTCTACCTCTCTACACCTATTTTGAAAAGCATAAAATGATTTCCAACCCCCCAAAGTTCTTTTTTTGCTACAACCATCCCAACTTAGATTTTTGTTGAAGTCGATTATGAGGTATTAGTAATCCACAACTTCTTCTAGAATTTTGCCTTCAAAGTAGAACTTATGCTGGTTATGTTTTTTTTTTTTAGATAAAACTACTACTTTCATTTTGCTAATATTGACTTGCATCCCCACCTTTCTACAAAAATGGTCAAGGGATAGTAAGTGCTCTTGCAAACCAAGAGCAGATTTAGCAATCAAATAAGGTCATCTGCATACAAAAAATCCTTATAACAAACTTGCCCAAATGGATACCATCGCCCCCTTGCGAATTTAACCACTCCTCAAGCTTGTCGATATATAAACCAAAAAGGGTTGGAGACAGTGGACAACCTTGCTTGACCCCGATATTGCTTCTAAAACTTTTAGAAACGTTTGCTGAAGTTCTAATTTTGACTTTCACCTCTTCATACAGCCTATGCACAACTGCTCTCAAATGTTTAGGAACCCCAAGTTCCTCCATTCTGTGCCAAATCTTATCTCTAAGAACCATGTCAAATGCTTTTCTGAAATCAAGAAAAGACTTCTTCCTTTTTCTCCCAAATTTTTTCAATGATGTTCATTAAAGTTATACAATGATCAATTGTGGAATGTTTAGGTCTAAAACTTGCTTGAGTATTATTGGTGTAATTAATTATGAGACACACACACGTATATATAGAGAGAGAAAGATATTTGTGTGTGGTTCATGGACCCCAGACTCCTAGTGCATTGGATATTTGCAGTAGACAGATCCATCTTTCGAGGAAACCATGAAGCTTGACCCTAAGGGTGTCCAGATAATTGAACCCTCACCTCTCGATAACAAATTTGCTTTCACAACTGAGACTCAACCAATCATCAGGGCTATACTTAATATAGAATAATATCATAATATTAGTGATAATTGTATATTACCAATATATATATATATATATATATATATATATATATATAAGCTCATGTAAGTATGTGTTGTCCTCACTCGAGTTGACATGTGCCCCTTTAAAATAATATAAATAAATTATGTTCTAAATAGAAAAATTGTGTTGGCTATAATAAAAAAATGAATATGCTCTAAAGTAATTACAAGTAAAAAAAATATTGCTAGATCTCACGTAAAAATATAAACATGTAAATGTAAACATAATGTTTAACATTTAACATTTTTTAATTTAA
>APFE031001417.1:30797-53856 GCA_000404065.3 Pinus taeda | reverse complement strand
TCACAAATTTGATCTTTCCTCTGGGCTCTGTCCTGTACATCATCTTAGTGCAATGGAGCCTCCTTGCTCATCGACTTAGCATATCCCAGATGATGTCTATCTGCTGGAGAATTGTCCAATACGGGATTCCTCAATAATCGAATCCCGTCTCTGGTTGTCACAGAGAATCACAGTGGTATTCATCATGTGTACAAACAGCTCATTGAAGAGCTTCAGCAACCAGACTGCCTTACAGAAGGCCATACTATCGGCAATGTATTCTGCCTTGGTGGTGCTCAGAGTCACCGACGTCTACTTCCTGCTCATCCAGGGTATCGAGGCAGATTCCAAAGAGAAAGAGCACTTAAAAGTGCTTTAGTGATCCTCCACACTGCCTGCCCATTCAGCATTCGAATAATAATGCAATTTCATCTTTCCGGCAGTGTATCTCAATCCATGAGAGATTGTGCCCTGAAGATATCTTTGAAGATTCTTGGCACCAATCTAGTGAGGCTCAAGCAAATATGAGCTCACCATGCTAACTGCAACACAGATGTTCGGACGGAGGTTCTCCAAGAACATCAACATGAATGAGTTTACGAAACTCAAAGGCATTTCCCAAATCTGGTCCAACCTCATTACCATATAACTTCTGAAAGTTAAGATCCTCGAGGAAGTCACAAGCTTGCAGCTTATCTTCTCACATTCAGAATCCAACTCCCTCTGTCTCCTATAAATGAGAGGGTCTGCACCTGTCAGACATAGGTGCCGGTACGAGAGGTTTATCATCCACAACCTTCGAGTAATGGTTTGGATCGGTTTCACTCCTTCTGAATCTCAGCTGCATTAGACAGCTATCAATCCTCTCATACTAAGCCCAAGGTGTTTTGCTTCAAGCCATAGATTCCACCTGTATACATGAGATTCCCGATCATGAGTCTCAAACTCCCCGGGTTGTTCCAAGCCTGTGGACCTGCTGCATGAGGGGAATGATCCTCTTATAATATTTTCCTTCGGTACATTTCAGACATGTACCTTCATGCTCCCTTTTGAATTCAGGCATTCAAGTCACCATCTGACTCACAGACCTCCGGTGCTGAGTCAACGGACATGGTCCCCTGTGGACTTCCTGCAACTTGATACAACCCAGAACTCAAAACATCTTAACAAGATATATTTTCAAACACGTACCTTTCCATTGATAAGTGTCATCCTGTAACCTTAGATTTCCATTTCCGAGATGGACATCAGGTTCTTCTTGTGATCAGGTACATAAAAGAGATTCTGGGGTTTCTTGCTTTCGTGGAAGAGTCAACCATTTCCTTGATGACCTGCATTACCAGTCATTCCTTTAATCATTGAAGATGTCCCAGGAATGATTGTTATCTTCATCAAGAGATGTGTCCCTGCCATTCGGACACTCCTTCGCATAACGGACGAACTTATTTCAACAAGGCATCTGCCTTTCCTTCCACGCTTAGATCCGAACTTCCCAATGAAGGGATCATTAGATGGACCATCAGAATCTTCCGCTGCGCCATTCTGATAACATTCTCTGCTTTGACTTCACCCTAGGTGAATTATGGGGAACCCATTGATCCTTCTGTCTTGTCCCAACTGCCTTTGGTGATTGCTTTTTCACTCCTGCTTGGGCATTGTCTTCACCTCAGCTCTGAATTGGATGATCTTTAGATCGATCCTACACCTCTCGATGAGAGGGATTCAATAACAATATCAGCTGCCATAAATAAGCTGACCCACATGGAGTTTGGCCCTAGTTGCCAATTTAACAGGTTGCCTATTTCCTTACAAAATTTTAATTTAATTATCAATGATTATTAGGTGGATGGTAGGTATTTAACCTCCATAGTATATGGTGAAATATACATAGTAGTATGCACAAATCAAGGGTTAAGATTCACTGTCTATCTATTATACTTTATATTTTCTAAAGTTTTTAGCAGGATGAAAAATTTGACTAGTGTTGTTTAAACTGATTTTTTTTATTGCATATATGGATTCAACACACTCAAAAACCCTGGAAGCACTTAGATAATAGTTCACAACATGTAATAATATTCTTAACCATGGAGATTCACCCTTCCTTTAACGTGAAAATATGAATTAACTTTACTATGGGCCAATACCATGATTCTTAACTTTAATATCCAAATACGATTTTTAACTTTATCATGAATCAATACCATGACTTATGACATGTGTTGATATGACATTTTCTTTAATTAATTAATTTGAGATGAATTAATTAAAAGAGCATAGCTAACTTGGAGATAAATCTTAACAAAGTAGGCTATTTGTTAGAATATTTGGAAGGTTTTTTTTGACTGTGTGAACTTTTCACAATCCAACTGCCCCAAGGATTTTCAACTTGTTGAATCCATATATGTAGTCAAAAAACTAGTTTAGGCAACACAAATCAAGATTTGACCACAATTTGTTTTCAATATGGCGACATGTGCCATTCCATCTATGATCAATTTGGAATTGACATGAATAAAAATAAATAAACATTTAGTTAATAAAAAAACAACTTCAACGGAGCTAAATGAATTATTTACCATTTGAAGTAAAGATCAACATGGAATTGACATGTGTCTTTTTAAAATTAAAAAAAATAAATATTTAGTTAATAAGAAAACAACTTCAATTGAAACGAAATGAATTTACCATTTGAAATAAAGATTTAGTGATTTTAGATTATGAAAATAAATTTAAAATCATTATATTTTTAATAATTTATTTTGTAGCATTAATCACTTGAAATTTACATGATTTTAACTCAAACAAGGTTATTTTTATTTTTATCTTTCATTGTGCCAAGCGAAGAGATGCTTGGAAGCGATACTTTAATGTTATGTTATGTTATATTACGTGAATAGTTTGACTCGATCAAATAAAAATAAGATATAAAATAAAATTAATAATTTAAGGTTTGTGGTTTTTGGGCTCCATTTTTTTATAATGCATGTTTTTTTCCATTTTGTTTTCTATATGAATCCTATTTAAATTATAGAATGCAAGAGTATCAACTTAGATCCATATGAACTCTAGACTTGATTCATGTGGGTCTAGATCCAAGTTTAAGATGGATCTAGACTGTTTAGTTGCATCAAAATGAGTTCAACATTCTAGTATGGAAGAGATGTTGTAATGTCTTGTTATATTATTAACTCTAGACTTGATCCTTGTGGGCTTGGTAGATCCAAATTTAAGATGGATATAAGCAGGTTAGTTTGGTAGATCCAAATTTAAGATGGATATAAGCAGGTTAGTTTGGTAGATCCAAATTTAAGATGGATCCAAGCTGGTTAGTTTGGTAGATCCAAATTTAAGATGGATCCAAGCTGGTTAGTTGCATCAAAATGGGCTTAGCAACCTAGCATGGAAGAGATGTTGTAATGCACTGTAATATTATGTTATGTAAACATTTTGAACGAGTCAAAACATATAAAAATAAATAACATAAATAAAAAAATTAATAAAAAGGAATTAATAACTAAAATAAAATTGACGTAAATTAGTTAATTTACCATTGGTGGTTTTTGGGCTCGATATATATATATATATATATCTTGAGTGGGCCTAATGGTTAATAGCATGTGTTTGCTCCTAAGAGGTTACAAGTTCAAAACTAGAGGGGTTATATATAGAACTAGCCTAATCCATCTTAACTCTAGATCTATCAAGTCCCTAGAGGGATCTATTTTTGTTTTGAGTGTAAGATTTGAGGAAATTTTTGCTGGATCTGTCAAGCCCTTAGGGATCAATTTCTGTTTTGTTTTGAGTGTACGATTTGAGGAAAGTTTTGCTGGATCTATCAAGCCCTTAGGGATCAATTTTTGTTTTGTTTTGAGTGTAAGATTTGAGGAAAGTTTTGTTGGATCTATCAAGCCCTTAGGGATCAATTTTTGTTTTTAGTGTAAGATTGGATCTATCAAGTCCTTAGAGGTATCATTTTTTTTTTTGAGTGAAAAATTTGAGGAAAATTTTGCACCTTGAGAAATTTGATCTTTCACGGTGCTTTATAAATTCAAAATTAAAAGTCACAGGGATTCAGAATTAAGAGTCACAGGTTCAAAACTAGAGGGGGTATATATAGAACTAGCCTAATCCATCTTAACTATGGATCTATCAAGTCTCAGAGGGATCAATTCTTATTTTTGAGTGTAAAATTTGAGGGAAGTTTTGTTGGATCTATCAAACCCTTAGAGGGATTTTGAGTGCAAAATTTGATCCCTCATGTCATTTTATAGATTCAAAGTTAAGATGGATATGATTGGTATTTAATATTTGAAGTTATTATTGATAAATAACATTCTCACTAGCACAACCATATAAATTAAATGGCTAGTAAATCTATATAGACATCAATTCATGATAAACATCAGAACACTTTCTTCATCATACATCTCATGTTTATAATTACATAAATTATAACTTTATTTAAAACAATAATACTAATAATATTTTTTTTTTTTGACAAGATCAGTTACTTATATATTATAAAAACTTCGAGGACTATGTCCTATTACATATGAGGGGAAAAACATGGAGGAGAGGATCCAAAATGGGTGCGCAGACCCTTGATCCTTGTTGCTAAAAACACGGTAGATAGCTTGAAATAGGTAACGGCTATATTGCCGAACAAAAGAACCTGCTAACTGACAAAATTTACAATGCATATATCCTAAGGTTGCTGTTGGTTGACTAAGTCATCAGGCTGAGCTTCTTTTCTTGCACTGGCCCTAGTCGAGGCTTTAGCTTGCATGCTCTGGGTTAAGGTCTTGATGTGGGATATCGCTTCCTCCATGTGATTGCATCTCTCCTTAAGTGCCTCAATCTCTGCTTTCTGCTTCTCCAGCTTCTTCCTTTTGGACCTGCTGTCTGCCTGGAAATCCTCTTTGAGTTCATTGAAGTGTTTGACGAATCTGGCGATCATAAAACAATGTGCTTTGCAAAGGTTGCATTCACTGTTTGTGATGACTTTCTCCAGAGGATTGACTGCTAGCTCATGGGCTTCCTGCTGATCTGCCATTTCAAAAATTTGATGAGTAGTAACTAGGCCATGCTGCTGCTGAAGGTGGGAACAAAGGAAAGAGGCGGCAGAAGGAAGTGAAGTAGGCTGAGAGGGGGAGAGCAGGATGGGATTTCTGCTCGGGAGAGGGACATAGAAGGTGGAAGAGGTGCTGGAAGCCTGTGGGAGGATGAAGAAAGAAGGGAGAGAGCGCTGATACAAAGAAACAAACGAAAGATTAGTAATAAGAGAGAAGTAGTGAATGTAAGCGCCCAAGATTACCACGAAGGGAGGTCGGCCTCCACTCTCTGGATGAATAATAACGGCCTCAGGAGATAGACTGCTCTGGATGAGGGCTGAAACAGAAACCTTCGGAGCGCTAATCGCTTTGTGAAGAAAGGATGAGGAGCTGATTGATTTAAAGGATGTAGAGGGGCTTGACTGAGATTTCGGGCAGACGGAATTTCAGACCTTGAGGTGACTGAGATGCCTGACAGAGATTTTATTGCTGGCAAGAACGATTTTGGAGCGCAGACCGCCTGTTTGAAGCTTGGGAATGACGGCGGGGGTCATGAGGAGCTCGGGCTCGTGCCTGGGAGATATGACAATGATGTAATCAGGTGCGTAGATCGGAGAGATGAGGATCTCTGAGGTGCAGTCATGGAGATTTGGCAGAGGATAAGGGAGCTTGGGGGTATGCGAATTTCGGGAAGAGGGAGTGCTGAAGTGTCCCAGATTCTGAGGAGGAAGGGTGGGGTATGACAGACTAAGGAATTTTTTTGTCATAGGTAGTTTCATTCTCTCTGACTTGGTCTACTGGCCTGCTGGTTGCCTTGTTGGCTTGACAATCCGCCTCAGTATTGTTACTTCTCAACACATGTTTGAATGTGGCCCCTGTTATTTCTCTAATGTTGTCCATGATCCGATTCTTAATGTTGTTCAAAGCTATTTGCTTAAAATTGCCCCCTGAAACCATGACAGCTATAATTATAGCCGAGTCACCCAGAATGATTGGATTGTGCATACATAGTCTCTTCAGGATTGAGGTACCCAGGAAGAGGCTATATGCCTCGGACTTGTTGTTGGTCATGTTGCCCAAGCCCCATTCATAGGTCACCATAACTTTGCCCTGGTGATCCTTGATAACTACTCCTGCACCTGCTTTTCCCGGATTATTTTTGGATGCCCCGTCGAACTGGAGGGTAGGCCTCTTTTGGTTTAGTATCCATTCAGTGACTTCCTCTTTAGTGCCTCTGAGCTTCCACTCCTTCCTTTTCTGGCCTAAGTTGGGGGTGGTGTAGTTTCTTGTGTCTAGGCTGAGACTGAATTTGCTAATCCATTCGGTCTCCCTTTTGTTCCAGCTTTCTTGGTCTGGTTGGGACATTCCATTGGCACTTATAGTCTCAGAGATGAGCACTATTGTTTTTGCCAAGGTGCTGGTGATGCTGGGCTTCTGATTGTTGAAAATGCATTTATTTCGAGTGATCCAAATTTGCCAGCAAAGAGTAGAGGGAATGTTGTTCCACAATCTTTTGATAAGATTCTTGTTTTTCTTGGGGTAAGGGTAGCAGTTTCCCCAATTTTTTTGAAGAGAGGTGATCTGGTCGGGCATTTCTCCTCTACTTAGGGGGCTAGTGATGAGCTTCCAGCAGCTTTGGGCAAAGGGGCATTCAAGGAAAAGGTGAAGGCTGCTTTCTTTATCTGCTCGACAAAGACAACATATAGAGGGACCTAGGATGCCTCTTTTTTGAGGTTTTCAGCTGTGAGGATTTTGCCTTTAAGGAGAGTCCAATTAAAAAACTTAACCTTCGGGAGACATTCTGATTTCCAGACCACTTTATGGAGAGCCCAATTATTGGTGACCGTGGCGTTCTGGAGAATCTTGTAGCCTTCTTTGACTGTGTAATTTCCTCCGTTGGGGTCCCAAACAAATCTGTCCTCTGTCAAATTGTTTGTAGGAGCCGAACCGGATAGAGATAACTTGAGCTTAGTCCAAAGATCACTGAGATTGTTTGGAGGGGAGAGGCGCTTCCAGTCCTGCCAACTGTTATGATCCCAAGTGGAGATGTCATATAGGGAATTTAAGTTTTTTGCTTCCAACCAAATTTGAAGAGGTCTGAGATTTTGAGTTAAATTCCTTGGTCCTGATCCCATGATTCGATCTGTCCAGATGTTGATCTCTCTTCCACTTCCCGGAGTGCTGGAGATGTAATTTCTGAATTGGAGGGCTTTTTTAATTAGCTTCCAAACTGGAGTGCACTGCCTATCCACAATTGGTTCTGAGAGGATCTTGGAATTGGGGCCATTCAGATATTTCCTTTTGATAACTTCTGTCCACCATGCGCCTTTCCCGTTGAGGATTCTCCAAATTAGTTTGAAACCCATCGCCATGTTGGATAGTCTTGGGATTTTTATTCCTAATCCTCCTTTTTCTAACGGGAGGGTGACTTGGTCCCATTTAACAAGACTAAACTTTTTGGAGTCCTACCTTCCTCCCTGCCATAGGAAGCTTCTTATAATTATTTCCATGTGTTTATGCGTGCTTGCAAGAGCTAGGGTGACTGCGGATTGATAAATGGGGAGAGCAGAGATAATGGCTTTGATGAGGGTAGTTCTTCCAGCCAAATTGAGCCAAGTCATTCCCCAACTCTGAAGTTTTCCTCTCAATTTTTCTATGAGTTTCACCTAGATTTCTGACTTGACCGATTCTTTTGCTAGAGGCAGTCCCAGGTACATGAAATAGCTCCAGTTTCTTTGAGTTGGAATGTCAAGAATCGAAGAGATTCTTTGAATGATTTGCCAGGGGACATTCCAAGTGTAAATCTTGCATTTTTTGTTGTTGAGCTTTCCTTCAGACGCTAATGGGAAGGAGTCTAGCGTTTTCTTGAATCTTTTTGTCATCAAACTGGAGGCTCCCCCAATTAGGAGAGTATCATCTGCGAAGAGCGAATGATTTATTCCCTTGGTTCCTCTTACTATACTGATTCCTGTGATTTCTTTTTGCATTCGGAGTTTTTCCAAATGTATGCTCAGAGTTTCAGCCATAATGATGTATAGGAAGGGGGAGAGGGGGCAGCCTTGTCTCAGTCCCCTAGAGCTTCTGAAATAGTTGCTTCGTCTGCCATTAATCAGAGGAGCTGTCCAGGAATGAGTAATGCACTCCATGATAATGCTGATGAAATTATTGGATATCCCAAATTTCCTGAGAAATTCCTTCAGGAAGTGGTGGTTGACCCGGTCGAAGGTGTTTTCCATGTCTAATTTGATGATCATACCCCTTTCATTCCTGCTTATGCTGCTGTGGATTGCCTCTTGGATAAGAATTACATTGTCCGTGATTTGTCTGCTTGGGAAAAAACCCCCTTGGTTCTCTGAGATGAGGAAGGGGAGTAGGTTTTTTAGCCTATTAGCTAGGATTTTGGTAATGATTTTGTAAGAAACATTACATAGGGAGATTGGACGGAAACGGTCAAAGGATAGGGGGTTGGGATCCTTGGGAATAAGGGCTAGATGGGAGGATTTGATGTTGTTCCCCATTTTGCATTTTAAGAAGACGTTTTTCACCATCCTTATGAAGTCTTTCTTAATAGTCTCCCAGTGGTTTCTATAGAAAGCCACAATAAACCCATCAGGGCCTGGAGCCTTGTCTTGCTGCATACTAAATACTGACAACTTAATTTCCTCTTCCGTGACCTCTTGATCTAGCTCTCTGTTTTGCGAGTCTGAGATTTTGTTTTCAATTGGGCTTAGAAACTCCGCATTGTCCTGAGGCTGGGGGTATGCAGATAAAAGGGATCTGAAGTGTCTGTAGGCTGCCTCTTTGATTTCTTCCTGATCCCTTATCTCTTTCCCTTCCACCATGATTCTCTCTATTTGATTCCCTGCGCGTCTAAGTTTTAGACTGTTATGAAAAAAGGATGTATTTTTGTCTCCAGCCTTGAGCCAAAGACACCAATATTTTTGTCTTTGTTCCTCTTCTTCCATCCTATTTTGCCTGTATAGTTCTTTATACATTTCATTTTCTTTGGATTGGTCCTCCTCTGTGTACTGGATTCTCTCCTTTTCCTGGTTCCATTGCTCTAGTTGTTTATGGAGGTCTGTTCTTTTTTTGTTTTCCTCTGCTGCGTAGTTTCTTGCCCACTGTTTGACAGCTGACCTGAGAGATTTAAGCTTGGTTTCCCAAATGTAATGGGGCGAACCAATGACTTCCTTTGCCCACTGCTCCTGTATCAGGTTTCGAAATTCTTCTTTGCTGTCCCAAGCTTTGTTGTATTTAAAAGGGAGTGGCCCCATGATCCTTCCCTTATTTAGAGTCAAGGCCACGGGTTTGTGGTCTGAGGTGTAGCCTTGAATGATTTTGCTTTTGATGTTGGGGAAGCTTGCAACTATTCCTTCTTGAACAAGGATTCTGTCTAGTCTCTCTTTTATGTTGTTGTTGCCAATTCTCTTGTTGCTCCAGGTGAACCTCCCATTTTGAGGAGGGATGTCCACTAGATTATGAGTTTGGATTATAGTTTCTAGGGAATCTCTTGATGGATCTGCATAGAAATTTCCTCCTAATTTCTCATCGGCACTCCTTATTAGATTTAAGTCTCCTCCAAGGAATATGTTCCTTCCTTGAACTGAAAGGAGATCTATGGTTATTGTGTCCCAGCATAAGGCTTTATCCCTATAATGATTTGGAGCGTAGATGTTGTATATAGTATAGTCCTCTTTTGAAGCTTTGTTCTGAATGTCGGTTCTTACCCACCAGCTGTGTGAGTTTTGATTTATGAGTTCCCATTTATTTTTGTTCCATATGGTTCCTATACCTCCTGATGCGCCAACTGCACTTATCGCTGTGCCTGAATAATTTTTGCTTCTTTTTGTGTGATTTTGAAATTCTTGGTCTGAGATTTTGGTCTCCTGGAGGAGGAGAAGATTTGGCTGCTCGTATTTAAGAAGATCCCGGACTGCATTTGCTTTTAGGGAGGAGCCCATCCCCCTACAATTCCAGGAGACCAAGATCATCATTTACCGTGTTTGGTGTGGGTCCTGCTCTTCTCTTTCATCTTTTCCCCGCTTCCTTTTGATTTGTCTAGGAAGGTGTCCATTGGTTGCTGCGTTCCAGTGGCCATTTCTTTCACTGCGTTTTCATCCTTGATTTCTTTATTGGACTTCCTGCCTACTTTTCTAGGGGGATCAGAGGAGAGGTTATTTTCTTTTGATTTGTTTCTGGTTAAGATTCGATCCACAGTTGGGGGAGGGGAGGGCTGAGGGAGGGAGAGAGGGGAGGAGATTACTAGAGCATTGCCTCTGGGAGAGGGGGGGGGATATGGGGTCCTCAACTGACAGGGATTCAAAGGGGTTAGAAGATGAGGGGAAATGAGGGGCTGAGCTAGATGGTTGAGAAGGAAAGGAGGAGTTTTCCAGGGGGACCTTTGAGCTTGGTCCGGGAGGGGGGTTGGATTTTTTATTTTTGACTTGTTCCCATGCACCTTCAAAGATTTCAATATTTCCTTCAGGTTCATTTGTTTTTGATTTACTACATCTATTTGTGAAGTGCCCATACTCATGACATACCTTGCACTTGAAGGGTAGCTGCTCGTAGTCCACTTGCTGTATGTGCGTCCACTGATCTACTTTGATTTTGATGGCTTCCGGCAATCCTTTCCCCAGATCGACTTCGACACAAATCCTCGCACAAGCATGCATGTTCTCCTTTGGTTCAGATCTGTCTATGAATTTTCCAACAGCGTTCCCGATAGCCTTGACTGACTCGTCTCCCAGCAGTGAAGCTGCAGATGGGGCAGGTGGACCCAAACTGGGACTGCATTAGGGATGTCCATCTCCGGATCGAAGTCTGGAGTCCATCTATTCAGCTATAGACCCCGGGAGTCCATAAAATAGGGGCGATTTCTGAAAATAAGATTCCTATCCTCCTTTCATTCAAATAGGAAGGTGTAGAAGCCTCTTCCACAAAATCTGATTGCGATTTTCCCTCGCACTATCGAGTTCCAATTGTGTTCGACCCATCTTTGGATTGATCTGGGAGAGGGCCAGAGTCCTGTGAACTGACCGACCAGGCCTCTTTCTGCTAGAGAGATTGCAGCCTTCCTCGGGAGGGAAGGAGGAAGGGAAACTTCTAGGATTTCATCTAGTTTCTTGATGAACTTGGAAGCGGAAGGACGGATTTTTCCTGTTGCATTCTCAGGGATGAGAGAAGCAAACTGTTTCTCGAAGTATTCTGTATCCGAAGGCGGGGGATTCGATTCCGCCATTAGAGAGCTAGATCGCAAGGGGAGAAAAGAGGGAGGGGGCTGCCGGAGAGGAGCCCTGGAGCTGGAGCTGAGCAGGAGGCCCAGGCAGGAGGGGGCGAATAGCAGGGGCCCAGGCAGCTAAGGATCACGGGCCTAGCAGCGGAGCTGCCAGGCGCAGAGCTGGGGGCGCAGCAACAGCAGAAACCCTAGGCAAACGCAGAGCCAGGTCGCGCGCGCGATCGAAGAACCGGTTGCATTCCAATAATAATTATTAATGATAAAAGAATTATAGATTAAAAAAAATATATGTAACAAGATTCTTAACCATGGAGCTTCACTTCCACTTTTTTATGGAGATTCTTAAAATGTAAATAGGCTTTGTTATAATAGTATGAGCCAATACCATGGCTTATCAATACCACATACCCAAAACTACAACCAAATTATTACCTATTTCATTTTGCCTATTATTTTGTTTGGCCCAATTTTTTTTGCAACTTCTACATGGTTTAACATTATGAATTGAATTTTATTATTTTTTTATAAATATTGAAAATTATTTATCTTCTGATAAAAAAATATTTTCGCTAGTAATCACATAGGAGAAGTTTTGCCCTTTCTAATATCAAAAACACATAGGCAAAACTTCTCCTATGTAATTACTACCAAAAATATTTTGGGAATTATTTATCTGCAATCTCAATAGTTTAAGTTTAAATTTTATTTTACAACTAGTTTAAATTTTATTTTACAATTATTGTAGAGTGCAATGTTCATTAAACCTCTAAACCTTTAGGATTATTTCTTTTAAATTTAAAAATATATCACCATATATAAAAACCATAAAATGAGCAGTAACTACCACCAATAAAAGCGCACAATACTTGGGTTTACTGTCAAGTGATGCTGCAGTGTCTCCTGGAAATCAGATGCTTTTTCTTAAATGACATAGTAGACCAAAAGGTTGGCAACACACTATTCAGAAACTATAAACCAACACGCAACATATTGAGGAATATGAAAATTTAGCAACTTTGTGGATGAGGTGACATATATTACAGTTACTCTGGAAAACCATTTTTATCATTTGATAAAGAACTATCTATCTAAAACCATAATTATGTATGGGAAGATGTGAGCCCTAACACACTTAGCCAATGTCCTTCAACCCGACACCCTCCACCAACACTTGTTCCGATGGACGCATAACTATGTGATCCCTCCAGTGCCTCCACTAGCACCTGCTACGATATTCCTGGGTGACTATAATGTCAACATAAGAGAATCACAATGTTTTGGAGGTATTCGTTGTTCCAAATGTCTTAATAACTTCACGTTGTTTTCTTATGTTTTCGCTGGCTATCTTGTATTCTTGAATAAGCTCTGAAGAATGGAAAAATATGAACATAAACCTAAGTATTTTTCCTTTTTCTTTGTAAAATTAAGTTGTAGAACAATGAATTGAGATGTAGCAAAATATTATCAAATAAATTTAACAAGTAAGTTTAAAAAAAAAGTTGGATTTGATTTTGTTAAAATTTTTATGAAGATTTTTATATTGGAAATGATGAAAATATAATTTTCACAAAAATTACCAAAAAAATTAAGTTCACGAGTTTTGGATAGACAATAATTAGACACACTATTTTAAGACTTCTTGATATGAAGTCTAAACCAAAATAGAAGTGATAAACTAGATAGGATAAAAACCTAGTACCACCATACATACAACAACAAAAAATATTTATAAAAATTCTGACGACAATATAAATAATTATTCAGTGCCATGTGTGTATGCCACTGTTGGGGCTATCTTTAAGAAAGAATACAAGTCTTCGATCCATTTTGTATATTCTGCTTCTACTTCATATATCACACACAACGTTTTGGAATCCTCTGAAACATGAATGTACGCCGCTAATTTTTCCGCTCTACTGTTTTCACAGTCGCTATCTAATGTGCATTGCTGTAGATTTATTTGAATTTTCCAAGCTTTTTAGGGTTTAAAGTATTTTAAAACAATTTCCAAGAATAAGCTTTTTAGATTCAGTACTTTTTGGATATTTTTATGATGTTGGAAGAATTTCAACCAGCTTTTTAGAATTAAGTACTCTAGGGATATTTTTATGTTTATGTTGTGTTTTGAAAGGAATCTATGGTGTTAAATTTTGAACACATTAATATTTTTCTCCTTCTTTGTTATGCTAACCTTAATCTTAATCTTAATCATTTGAGAAGTTTCAATTTTAATTATTTACGATGACCCATTTGCAGAAAATAGTGCTGAAATTGTTGACGATTAAGAGCGAGAAAAGCAGAAGAAAGGCTATGTAGACAATTGGAGGAATTGAAGGTAAAATTCATTCACTTACAATGGAAGGAATTGTAGACAATTGCAGGAATTAAAGGTAAAGCTATCGCCAAAAATATTCTTTTACCATTCACTTGGTTTTGAAAACTTGATATTTTAAAGCAGGGGTAGGAAAATAGGATAACCGTGAGAATACGTGTCGGCCCTGCCAAAAAAGAGAAAACTGTGTGGTCATAACGCAATATATAAATGTATTTTCCCAGGGTTAGAATAACAGTCGCAAGTTTAGGGTTCCGGCTTTGAACTGACCAGGGTTCATGTGAAGCTGCCCTATGGCCTTGGAGAATGGAGAATTCTCACAAGTTTCTTAAAATTGTTTGTTCTTGGAAAATATTAGAGTTTGAGATTGGCTTTTATTGACGGAAAGATCTGTTTGTCCACTCTATTTGACACATCTATGCCCTCTGTGCTTTGAACGATAGAATGGTTTGTTTCAGTTTAAAAGTACGAATAACTAAGGAATGGAAGAATACTTTTAATTTAGATTTGCACTAGTAAAAATAAGGATGGAGTACAGCGGTAAATTGTTATTTGTAAATAAGTATATATTTGTATATTTATAATATTTAATTTGTTGAATTTTTTTTTATTAAGTAGTTTAAGTTTATTAGGGGTGATTTGTGGTTTAAGAAATTTTGATCCATGGATATTTAAACGGTCATGTCACTTAGGGATGGCACTCTATTCACATCACAAAGTGACTTAACAATACATCTCATCACCGTTATTTTGAGACCCGTGACTAACTTGTGAATTTTTTAATATAATATAATATATTATATACTTATTATATATATTATTTTTTAAATAAGAAAAGTAATTTTAGAATATATTTGAACCAGCCTAGATCCATCTTAACTCTGGATCTATCAAGGGTAGAGAAGGATCAAATCTTTTGATGTGAAAACCTTTTTTTTTTTTATGCAAAACTTGAGGAAACATTTTCACCTCGAGAGATTTGATTCCTCTTGGCAATTGATAGATTTGGAGTTAAGATGGATCTAGGCTCTCTCTCGGCCTTCGATAGATCTATCTGGAGTTAAAATGGATCTAGGCTCGTTTCACTGGGCCAAAGAAAATCTAACAAACACATGATTGACTCTATCAAAAATATGTAAAATCATCTAATATTAAATATAATCATTTTAAATATGCTAAATATGTCTCACATTTATCTAGTCATTTTAATTTTAAATTTTCTTAGTTACCTCAGTTTGTTGAGATGATAAATATTGTGAATAAATTTAATGATGAAAAATGATGAAATAGAATTTTTGAATTTAAAGTCACAATGTAATAGTGTTGAATGATAGAAAATGTGAATAATAAGAATATAGTAAATTACAAATAGTGTTTCATTGTGAGTAATCTCAAACTATTTTCTTCTACTATTTTTATTGTCACCCTTATTACTTTTGTCATCTTTTCATATGATTATATGAAAATGACAGGTTAGATAGTAAACCATTTATGAAAAGTACAGATTAAATCATAAACCATTTAAATCTTTAGCTCGAGATATTGTAGTAAACATCATCCATTGTCTCTCTTTCTCTCCAATATTAATAGGTTGAATTACTATAACAGAAAAATCAATGTACCTTGTCAATAACTTTTTATGGTTACACTGAAATCAATGCACAATATTCATCCAATCACTTTAAAATTAATGTACCATCATACATCCAATTACATCATTTCAGAAATCAACATCTACACTTAAATTAATGCATCTAATGCAATAAATCAAATAATATTAGAAAACAACATTTACATTGAAATCAATGCATCTAATAAGATTAGAAAACAACATTCACACTAAAATCAATGCATCTAATGCAAGCAATCAAATATGATTAGAAATCAACATTTACACTCAAATCAATGCATATAGTGCAAGTAAGAAAATAGGATTATAAAACAACATCTACACTGAAATCAATGCATCTAGTGCAAGTAAGTAAATAGGTTTATAAACCAACATCTACACTGAAATCAATGCATCTAGTGCAAGAAAGGAAATAGGATTATAAACCAACATCTACATTAAAATCAATGCATCTAGTGCAAGCAATCAAATAGGATTAGAAACCACCATCTACAATGAAATCAATGCATTTAGTGCAAACAATAAAATAGGATTATAAATCATCTACATTGAAATCAATGCATCTAGTGCAAGCAATCAAATTTGATTAGAAATCAACATCTACACTTAAATCATGCATCTAGTGCAAACAATCAAATAGGATTAGAAATCACCATCTTCACTGAAATCAATGCATTTAGTGAAAGGAATAAAATAGGATTAGAAATAATCTACATTGAAATCAATGCATCTAATGCAAGCAATCAAATATCATTAGAAATCAACGTCTACACTAAAATCAATGCATTTAAACTGAAATCAATGAATCTAGTGCAATAAACATTCTTCCCTCTCTCCCCCCTCCATCTATATATATATTTCCCTCCATCTCTCCATCTTTGTTTCTCTATCTCAACCCCTCAAACATACATGCTTTCTCTCACTCCATATCTATAAATCTCTCTGTCCCTCCCTCTCTCTCTTCTTCCATCTCTTCGCTTTTCCATTTATATCTCTATCTCCCTTTCTCTCTCTATACCACCACCAAAACATACACTCTCTTTCTCCAATCCATCTATCTATCCCTCATTCTCTCTCTCTTCCCATTCTCTCCCTCTCCCCCTCTTCTATCTCTCTTTCCTCTTGTTATCATCTCTCCCTCTCTCTCCATATTTATTATCTCTCCCCCTCTCTCTCTCCACCTTTCTCTCTCTATTTCTTTATTATTACCTCCCTCTCTCCACCTTTCTCTTTCTATTTATTTATCCTTACCTCCCTCTCTCCCCCTCCAACTCCATCTCTCTTTCCCTCCCTCTCTCCACTCTCTCACATCCTCTCTTTCTCTCTCTCTCTTCACCCTCCAACTCTGTTACTATCTCCTTCCCTCTCTCCTCTCTCCTTCTCTCCCCCATTCTATCCATGTCTCCTTCTTTGTCTCTTTATCTCACCCCTAAAAATACACACTCTCTCTCCATCTCTCCCTTGTCACTTCCTCTTTCTCTCCACTTGTCACTCTGTATATATTTTTTCTTCCCTCCCTGTCTTATCCTCTCTCTCAAGTCCACTCTCTTGTAATTCCTCTCTCTCCCTTTCTCTCCTACCTCCCTCTCTCTTCCCCAATCACTTTCTCTCTTTTCCCTCCAATCCTCTCTGCCCCATCACTCTCCTCCTCTTTCTCAAGTCTTCTCTCTCTCTCTCTCTCGCTCTCTCTCTTCCCCCATCACTCTCTCTCTCTTCGTGCCAATCTTCTCTCTTCCCCCCCCCTCTCTCTCTCTCCAACTATGCTACTATATCCCTCCCTCTCTCCTTCTCTTCCCCCTTCTCTCTATCTCTCTTTCTTTGTCTCTTTATCTCACCCCTAAACATAATCTCTCTCTCTCTCTCTCTCTCTCTCTCTCTCCCTTGTCACTTCTTCTCTCTCCACTTCTCACTCTCTATGTGTTTTCTTCTTTCCTCTCTCTCTCCTCTCTCTTGCAATTCCTCTCTTCCTTTCTCTCCTTCCTTCTCTCTCTTCCCCCATCCTCTCCCTCTCTTTTCCACCCTCCAATCCTCTCACTATCTCCCTCCCTCTCTCTTTCTCTCTCTCCCCCTCTATCTTTGTGTCTTCCTCTCCTTTTCTTACCCTTCTCTACATCTCTCACTCACCTCCCTCTCTCTCTCTTCATTCCTCCTCTCCCCTATCCCTAAGTTTATCTCCATCTCTCCCTTTTGACTCCCCCTATCTCTCCATCTCTATCACTCTATGTATTTGTTCTTCCCTCCCATATATATTTAGAGTTAATATATATCATGATATATTAATATATATTATAATATATCAAATTTAATATTGTATTAATCCAAAGTATTAAATTTAATAATATTAATATTATAATATATTAATATGAATATTATATTTAATAATAATAATAATAATATTAGGGTTAATAATTTTGTTTTGTATGGTATTAATAATAATTTGGCCCATTGGGGTCACCTAAATAAAAACCATTTTTTGAGTGTCAGCAAATATAAAGAGGTTTATGGAATAAATATAAAAATAGGGTTTATTTATTTACCACACTTTTGGTTTATTTATGTTTTTATTTATTTATCATATCTTTTTCATTTACCATGGTATTTGGCCCATAGGCTTGGTATATAATTAGATGTTGATTTCTAACCATATTTGATATATTTTTATTTATTTATCATACCTCTTTAATATTTATTTATTTACCATACCTCTTTTATAAATTGGTATTTGGCTTATGAGTGTTCATAAATCTCTTTATATTTTAAATTTATATTGTGTTTATACATACTAATAATTAGATTGATTTTTAAATAAAGCCAATATTAAATTAAAAATGTTAAATGTTAAACATTACATTTACATTTACATGTTTACGTTTTTTATGTGAGATTTACATCATACTTGATTGTTTACATTTACATGAGATCTACTCCCATACATACTAGACTGCCTCGGCGCAATAATTAAAAATGAAATAAAATACTGGTAAATAAAAAACTTTATTACAATCATTGTATTTGTATTATTTAATTTAGAATTAGTTATTTTTATATAAAAACATCATTTAGATTAAAATTTCAGAAAATAAGATTAGAAAAACTATTGAAATCTTAAAATACTAAGGTTTCAAATAATTAAATTATATATTTAAATATAGTGACTTTCTTTACCAAATATATTTTTTAAATAATTATTTTATTTTTAATATAAATCTTCTTCACTCTTAATTTTAAATACAATATTTCAATGTGTCAGGTATTTCAAAATTTAAATATATTTTAAAATTATCTTTTTGTTTTTTTTTCAATGTTTCAAATTTTCCACATAAGACTTTGGTCGTTCTTTACTTTAAATTCATTTAAGCTATTCTAAATTTAAATTTTCTTAATATAATTTATTAATTTTATTTCTTTTTATAAGTTCATATTTTCTTTTAGTGATGTATTGGTATTTTTTCTGGATTAAATAGTGTTTGGACACCTAATCTTCTACGGATTAGTGTGGAAGCTGAATAGACTAAAGGAGTTCAAGAGACCTTGGGATGTGGAATCCAACGGTCAAACCATGTACTATAAATGTATATCAATTGTTAATAAAAAATACTCTCATGCTTTATCTTTGATACTCTTTTTGCCACCTGTGTGTTTAACATGGTATCAGAGCATGCATATTCTTGCCCTACATAATTACTTTGAGCCATTTGTTTTATGGCTTTTATGTGCAGGTCATTTCTGCATTTCATGAATATTTTCTCAGCTAAATTCTAATTGCAACCTTTGTCATTTCTCCAGCCCTATTTTTAGCATTCCTGCCCTTGTAACTCCCTTTTCTGCCTATTTGCCTATTCTGCCTATGTTTCGCCCATATTGCAGAAACTGACATCACTGACATGGTATAGAGCTAGACCGTAGGTTTCAAATGTAGGTTTCTGCATCATAACTCCATTGCCATTATTCTCTGTCCTCTACCTCTTTCCCTTGATGGAAAATCTGTCTTGATTCTTTGTCTGCCATTTTGTTTCAAACCCATCCTTCCTCTCTACTGTTGCCTGCGGTTAATCGATCTCATACCCTGATGAAACTTGGAGTAGTGAAGAAGAAACAAGATTCTACCAAGAAGAACGAATGTGTTCCTTGATCTCTATGATTTTTGTTTTAATTTTAGTTTATATTTGATTCCAGGAGAAAGCATCAAGATTGATTTTGCAACAATGCTCTGAGAATTTGCCATGGGAGTGGCTGATTTGAGCCTCAATTTGGAAGCAACATCAACTAGAGAAATTCAGGAATAAGAAATGTTGATATTTCGAAGTCCATTTCTTATCACACTGTGTCGTAACCCTATAATCAAATTATGTGTTCTATATGCATTGAATGCCTTTGAATATTTATCTCCTTTTTGTGTTCATTAGGAGGTAATCGCAAATCCCTCACAACATCATTGTGCACATTAAGACAAAAATCAATTTGAGATTCAAATGTTTTGATTCACTCAAGATCGGTCTCATAGCTCCAAAAAAGACTCTACAATTGATCCAGCATAAAGAAAAATGTTTGTTTATTCTCTACACACAGGAATACAAGTTGTTATATTTTGGTATGTTAAAAATAGATTGTTTAGAGAGAGTTTTGATACTTCTACAGCCATTTATGAATGACTTATTGGTTCTGGAGTTTGATCCGCTATAGTCTACCAGTATTCGTCTAAGGAGGATTCAACCTTGATGGAGAAGTCGAGACTATAATATAATTTTCGAATGTCCTTCAAAGCAATTGCGATTTGAGCATTGGCTTTGTGTGTTGAATAATTTTGAATGCCATATGCTGGCACGTGTTGAAGTCCGTGTGCTATGGATGTGTTCAAATGTTTTTGGTTGTAAGTTCCTTTTTAATGGAAAAACATTTAGCTCTGTGTTAAAAAAAAAGTTGCTGAAGGGAATTGGTATCAGTGATGAACGCATCAACATTACAAGGTAGCAACTGATACAATGGTGGAGGCTCGTTGCTGGCAGATAGAAAATTCTTGTGGGTTCTTAATATTCACTGAGATCGAAGGAGTTGAATATGAATGATGAACTTGTGTTGGTTGCTCTTAGAACTACGGTGAACGCTGACTACATTAAATTGAACACTAGACAAAGATGGTATGTTTTAAAATTAATTGAAGTTTGCATTTGTTTCAATGACTGAGTTCAAGCCCGAGTAGTACACCACATTGCGGTGAAGCCGATAGATTGACTCGAATGCTAGGTTCCTACATTGGTTGAAGGGAAAACAATTTTCATTGGATAGAACTCACTGGAGCGATTAATTCCATGGGCATTGAGTTTTGAATGATGCATGTCGCTGGTTATGAACCTAGAAGCATTGAAACAATAGCTTACGATTTTGAATCTATGTTGGAGTTTGTGTGTTGGTTATGAAGAATCATAGTGATTATGTATAGGTTATGACAACCGACTATGTATGATCTAGAACTCCGTTATTTATTCTCTGCGCGCATTGGGTTATACCGTGATTGATTTGCATTGAGTACTAAATAAAAGAGACATTATAATGAATGTTGGAACGTGATGAATATTTAGCTCTGTGATTGTATACTGGAGCGTGATTTGTGTTTCTGTGTTGAAGAATCTCCAACATCATTGTGCATGCCAAGCACTTCTGTACATATTGAACACAATGTGTTGGAATGGAGCCAAGTCCATGCATAACTCCTAGTATGTTGTGTTGAAATTTTTGAAGGGCTATATTTTGTATTTGTATTTTGAAGACCGAGTATCATATGATGTATGAATTAACTACTGGGCATATGCATGTGTCCGAATAGTTCTGGAAGACCATGTATGGTGAATTCTTTGTGCATTTAATTTTTTATGGCCACCCTCATGCATCGATTCATATATTATATATGAATTGTTTCAACATTAAAATTTTTTGATATATATATACACTATTTTCATAACTGTTTTTTGACATATATATGTTGTTCAGCTTTGGCACACCACAACAAGCAATTTGCAGTTTATGAGATTATGTACAACTATTTCTCTGGCGATCTGTAATCCCACAATTGCAGCTGTTCCACATGCTATCATCAATGGTTATAGGAATGTATTAGCAGTCACTATTGAAATTGACTATTCTTTTCCACTGGCCGAGAAAGTGAAGGAGTATTTGAAGGATCCAAGCAAGTTTGCAGTTGTTGCTGCCCCAGTGTGGCATTGTATTTAAAACTCATTATAGTTTTTGTCTACATATATATGCATTGATTCCTTGTTACTTCGATTGCTGCATAAGAGTTTGGTGCGCTGTATAAAGGCAATGATTGTTTTGACAAATAAAATTAATCTTTTGTGGAGAAAAGTTTAGTTGGTTGTATTATCAGAACATAGTGCTGGTCATGAGTAAACTCTTATTTTTATATGGATTGTAATTGGTGCTTGCTGGTTGCACATTGATCATTTGCTGCACATTTATAAAGGATATTGCTAGTGGGTATTACTCTTCTGCATTGAGTAGTAGTTGTGATCAGTTTTTAAGGTGTAATTCTGACATTAAAGAAAAAATGGCCAGAATCAATGAAGTATTAGAGTCCTCAAAACTTTGATATTGTCTACTACTCATTATACATTATAAGTCAACAAATTTTCTCTCACAAACATTCACGCCTGTCTACAAAATGCATAAGAGAAAATTGATTTTTTGCAGCTCGAATCTCAGCTATAGCAAGAAAAGTTAAAACAGAGGAGTCATTCTGAACTTGTTTATGTTCAGAAGATTGAAATAGACTCCCATAAAGCAGCAAGGTTACATGCAGATGCAAAAGTTCAGCTTGCACTTCCCAAGCCCATCATCATACCTTGGGAAGAGCTTATCCGTAACAAGCACATAACTGGTCTTGGCTATGACAAGGACTTGTCCTTTCATATTCCAGACTACTCCAAACCAATCCAATTTCAAAGTGCTTGATTTCTTCACAATAGTTCATCTTCACTTGCTGTTCACCTTCAATTGTTTCAGATTCTGGTTCTCTTCCATAGTAGCCACAACGGATTGTGAAATTCCAACTTTGTGACCGAGTTGGCCATCTAAAAGATCACTATTTTGATCTTCATCCATGTAAGCACTGTCATAAAACCAGTCATTCTTCAAACACATGCTTCAAAAACAAACGCCCTGCAAGAACAAAGATTCATCTTGGATGGATTGTTTCTTGGCAATGGGCATCAGTAGCCAAGAAGATATTCCAGTCACATGTCAGAACTTGTTCTAGAGTATTGAACAATCTTGTAGTTGAGTTTCTCCATCATCTCACCTTGTATCTAACAAGGGGGAAATGATGGTCATCTACAAGCTTCAAAGTCACATCAAGCAAGCCTGAGCCACAACCTGCCACACCAGTTTCAGAGTCGTAGCCAGAGACAAAGATGCCCCTGAGCATGCCTTCAGTTGGTAATATGGGACACTTCCTCTAGCAAAAGACTTCATCTTCTTGCGAGTTTCAGAAGAATTCCAGGAACAAAATTGGGGACACTTCCTCTAGCAGAAGACTCCAGCTTCTTGCCAGTTTTCGGAAGAGTTCCAGGAATTGCATTAAACATTCCAGAGTTGTTGGTCATCCTTAAACCATCACAGGTTGAGATTTCCCTTTTCACGTTGAAGTTCTCCCTTTTATGCAGGGCGAGACCTCTCTTTCATGGTTGAAGGTTTCCCTCTTCAAAACATCAGGGGCACTTTCTCTAGCAGAAGACTTCAGCTTCTTGCCAGTTTTGGAAGAGTTCCGGGAACTGCACTAAGCGTTCTAGTGTTGGTGGTCATCCTTAAACCAT
>APFE031001417.1:12676-30777 GCA_000404065.3 Pinus taeda | reverse complement strand
GAAAGTAAATGTATAATTTATTATATTAAATCTAGAAAAACAAAATAGATAAAATATTAGAAGATTTTAATGTTACAATTGCAATCAATCAAGTTAAGTGAAATAATTTCAACCTTAATCTTCTATAAATAGATGGACTTGTTTTAGTCAATAGATTCAAAAGACATTATCAATACTTACCAAAACTTGTTTGGTACTAAGCTAATCAAGCTTTACCACTATAGGGATTTAATTGGTAATATTCTAATTATTGTTTTGTTAAATATTTTTGATAAACAAATTTGGGAAATAGGGGTTTAGGCATGTTTAACCATGGTTGAATATTTGGTGATAATCATTGATGGATATTCTTGCTATAAAATTCCTTTTCTAGTTATTTTGTAATCATCATCATTCTTGGCTATACTTTTTGGATGCTTTTTGTGCTATATGCTTGCAAATAACCTTCTATTTTAATGCAGTTTTGTAGTCGAGAATAATTTTGAATATGGTTATTTCTTAAATATGTTGGTGTCATTTAATAAAATGTGATTATCATTTTTTTAATCCTTATTAGTTTTCACTCTAAAATATATGTAATGTCAATAAAAAAATTGGAAAAATAATTAATTATAATAATAAAAATGGTAAAGATTAACATGATATACACATTTGTAAAGTTTGCAATGATAATTAACTGAGAGCTCTAATAGTTATTGACTTTCAGATAACATTATTTATAAGCTATGACTAGTCATGTTTCTAGTCCAAAATTCTAACAAAAAATTTAACGTATCACACATATAAAAAATAAAATCATAACTTTAATAAGCCAAATAATTTATCAAAAATATTATAATTTGAAAACTATAACATAATTAACCATAAATAATATACAAATGAATATTATTATTATTCCCTTAATTATGTATTTTTCTAACCCTTTATAACAATTAACATGACAAAAATGATATCATATTTATTTATAAATGCCCTGATGAGTCATGTTGCTAATCCATAATCCTAGGAAAAAAATGTTAAGTAAACATTTAACAGGTCCATTGATATATTTAAAAAAAAATTCATAACTTTTAATAACTAAATAAATATTATACTTAAAAATACATATAAATAATAAAAAATAACCTTTTAATAATTACGGTCATATATATTATAACCAAGTACAAAACTAAAACACAACGAACATAGTTTTTTAAATATTTTTTGATTACATATACCCTATAGTATATTTAATTGTTTGGTATTTATTACTTTACCAATAAATTATTATTAATTATTTCAGTTTGTATTTTAAGATTTATTTTTATATTATTTTATTTAGTTTTAATTATTTATTTTGGCTTTTATTTTTTAGTTATTTATTTAAAAACTTTTATATTTATTTCTAAAAATAGGTGGATATTTCACACCATTCAAGAGTTGTCTAAGCATTTTGTTATTTCTTAAGTATGGTTAAAAAATGATCAAATATTAAGTTTTGTTAGCTTTATTTCATTAAATTTCACTAGTTTCATTTGATTGATTTTCAAATTTCCAACCATTTTCTTATATTTTAATCTTAAACATGGTTGAAAAGCTTAGATACATAGATACAAAGGAGAAATTCATATTTACATTTTATTGGTTGATACAAAAATGCTTTAAAAATTGGTGATGCATTTGCATAATTCTTGTTTACTTGTTCTTGCTGAGCTTCGTTGAATACCTCTTGAAATATCTCTATTTATAGTTTACAATGAAAATGTAAAAAAAAAAAAAAAACTTATAGATCAAAGCTTTATGATAAATGGAATGTGAAGACGACGCTGGTAGAAAACAAGCAGAGCTAGGGTTTGCAATAGAAGCTCAGTGTTGGGCACCATGGAGAGGTGAGAGGGGGGGAGTTCCACTCCCTCCTACAGTCAGGCGGTCTCTAATCGTTTCAAGAAACCTCTGGAGGTTGAAACTAGAGATTTAGGAGGAGGGAAATAGGAAAACAAAAGCTCACAGGGGTAGGAAAATACGCAGGAAGAAGTTAGAAGAGAAAAGCGAATAGAAGGAGAAAATCAGAATGTTGACATCAGAAATCGGATTGGACCTTGTAAGCCTAGGGCAATCATCACACCCAGAGTGGTGTTAAGTGATCCAGCACTAAAGGCACATAGGGAACACATGGCGACTTATGCAAGCATTTGTAAATTCATGGGGTTATGGCCAACGAAGAAGGCTTTACAGACATGGATAAAGAATCATTGGAAATCTAAGGGGGATATAGATATGCACCTTAGATCCAAGGGTTTCTTCACTGTAGTTTTTACAAACATAGAGGATAAAGACAGGGTGTTTGAAGGAGGGCCCTACTTCTATGCTGTAGCAGGCCTCTATATGCGGCCTTGCGTGATGAATTTTGTCCCGAATCTTGAGACATTCACTTCGGTCCCGGTTTGGGTAAGGCTCTATTCCCTACCTCTGGATTATTGACATCCATAATCATTAAAAGCAATAGGAAATAAACTAGGGCATTTTGTAAAAATATTAGAGGCCACTATGCGGGGAAAATATACCTCTTTTGCCCGTATATGTGTAGAGATGGACCTATTTGGAGCTCTACCAGATGAAATATTTATGGAATTTTTTGATGAAAAATGGGTGCAAGCGGTGGACTATGAGCATGTTCCTTTCAGATGCAGCAATGCCATGAACATGGGAATCTATTCAAAGATTGCCTCTTAAACAAAATGGAAAGCAGAACTAAAGCAACCTCAAGGAAAGAAACTAAAAGCTTTAACAGAGTGGGGTACAGAGGTAAAGGAGGGAGAAAGTACCAAAAGAAAAACAACGAGGAAAAGCAGATAATTCAGAATAGGTACAAGGTATTAGAAGAAGAAGAGGAGCATGATAAAGCAAATCAAACACTGGAGGATAGCCTAGGAGAGAAGGAAAAGGAAAAGAGTATGGAGGTTACATATGAAAACAACCAACAAAAGGAGGATTTTTTGAACACTATGGAACTTGATAGGGACCAAGAGATGACCCCGAGTGAGGTGGGAATAGAGTATCATGAACTGTAGGATATTCTTGATAAGGAGCATCTAGATCTGGAAAAGTTCCTAGAGCAGGGAACCACCAAAGGAATGGATTCTCTTCCATAATAGGAGTTTAATAGAGTGAAACAACTATTCCTATGGAGAACTTAGGCAAAAGGTTCAGGAGTCAAAAGAAACCATGATAATTAGGACAACAAAGGGGTGAAAACAATGAAGGCAACATCGGGACTAGCTCCTAGGAACCCAGGCAGGAAAAGAGGTAGGAAAAAACAAAATGCGCTGTTGATAGAGTGTGGAAAACTCATGATTGATTCAGGTAAGATGAAATACGTGACTAGTTACTCATTTACAAATCTTTCTTAATGAAGCTCACAACATGGAATATTAGGGGCCTAGGAAGTAAAAGGAAACAAAGGAATCTTAGCAATAGAATGAAAGTAGAAAAACTAGATATGATTTTCATCCAGGAAATAGAAAAAATAAGAGAGATACATAGCAAATGGCTTATCAAATATGAATATCTAGAAGTTAAAGCAGGCAAAGCAGCAGGAGGGATTCTCACACTCTGGAACCCTAAAAAACTTGGTATCCTAGATGTTGAAGCATCCAGGAACTATTTATGAGTGGTCATCCAACCTTTGGGGGACAAGGAAGTTTATTTGATCACTAATGTTTATGGTCCACAAAAGCCAGAAGATAAACTCAAACTTCTAACCTCATTGGAGGAGTTAAGAGGAAGAAATTTGGGTATCCCCTGCATTCTGGGAGGGTATTTCAATATGATCAGATCTCAAACGGAAAAAAAAGGGGGAACCAAATCATTAGGTAGAGATTCTATAGCATTTTAGAATTTCATAGATAACATGAAGCTTGTAGATACTGAAACAAGTAATGGAATATTTACCTGGAATAATAAGAGGGGAGGAGCGTCTCAAGTGGCCTCTAAACTTGATAGATTCATTATCTCGGAGGACCTAATCCTCACAGGCCATAACTTAGCAGTAATGATACTTCCTTTTGGAGGCTTAGTCCACTGGCCTATTCAACTTGAAACGTCCTTTATAGGAACTCCAAGAAATAGACCTTTCTAGTTTGAAAACATTTGGCTTACCCATCCTGACTTCATCAACAATATTGCAAGATGGTGGACACAAGATATGCAAATTTAGGGTACTAAAATGTTCCTTCTCCATTAGAGATTGAAACATGTCAAACAAATGCTAAAATATTGGAATAAGAATGAATTTGGCAATATATTCGAAGCCAAAAAAGCAGTAGAACGGAAACTACACGAATTAACCAAACCCTCATTACAAAGGGCTTCACCAAGGAGAGAAAGGAAAACGCTGATTATGTTCAACAAGAATGGGAAGGATTATGCAAGCAAGATGAGATTTTCTGGAAACAAAAGTCGAGGGTTCAATGGTTAAAAGAAGGAGAAAGAAATACAAGGTTTTTTCACAAATCTACCATGATTCATAGGTCGCAAAACAAGATTTCAAAGATAATCACGGAAATAACCTCACTACACACCAAGAAATAGAAACTGTTCTAGTTCAGTACTTCCAAGGAATATCCAAGGAGCCCATCATAGATAGATCTCAATTTATCAAGGACTTCACAAAGAACATTCCTAAGCTAGTGACAAGAGAAGACAATTATAATCTTAACAGGCTAGTGAATGAAGAGGAAATCAACGCAGTCATCAATGAAATGAAAAATGGGAAAGCTCTAAGTCCGGATGGCTTCAACGTTGACTTCTTCAAAGCATGCTGGGAAATAGTCAAGCAAGATATCCTCGATGTGGTGGAGGACTCAAGGAAAAACAAAACTGTTTTGAAGGCACTCAACTCCTCTTTCATACCCTTGATTCCAAAGCAGGAGAATGCTATCACACCTCACAGATTTAGACCCATATCATTATGCAATGTGGTGTATAAAATTATTTCAAAAGTAATTGCGAATAGACTTAAGCCCCTGCTCCCAACTCTTGTGTCTGAGGGGCAAACTGGATATGTGGAAGGCAAGCAAATTCTTAATAACATCATTCAAGCTCATGAGGTGGTTCACTCACTTAAGAGTAATAAGCTTCACTCACTTAAGAGTAATAAGCATGCATGTATGATCATTTAGCTTGACCTAGAAAAGGCTTATGATAAGTTGAGTTGGGCTTACATCAAGGAAGTACTGAAAGCATATGGCTTTGACCATAACTAGATAAGATGGGTAATGGCCCTTGTCACCACCCCAAGTTTTTCAATCCTGCTAAATGGATTACCATCAAAGACCTTTAAGACCTTGAGAGGACTCAGGCAAGGTGATCCACTCTCACCCTTCCTCTTTATTCTCATGATGGAAGGGCTAAGAAATGTGATTAAATATGCCAAAGGAGAAGGCAGAATCGAGGGTCTCAAAATCACTTTAAATGGGGATGCATTGACCCATAAAAAATTTGTGGACGACACCATGCTGCAGGGTACACCCACAACCAAGGAAGCTCAAGCCTTCAAAAAAATCCTAAACGACTTTGCTATGGTTGCGGGGACAGAGGTAAGCCTAAGAAAATCAAAGATATTTTTTTTAATACTGACATTGATATTAAAAGAAACCTCACCAGAATTCTAGGCTTCCAAAGAGATATGCTACCCTCCAGATATTTGGTAGTTCCTCTAACAGATAAACCTCTCATCAAGGCAGTTTGGGAGCCGGTTACTAATAAACTTCAGGACAAAATCAGGAAATGGACTATCAGATTTTTGAATATAGTAGGACGGCTAGTGCTTACAAAAGCTATCCTGCAAACTGTCCCCATCTTCATGCTCTCAGTCCTTCTAGCTCCTAAAGGAGTAATGCAACACATCAGAAATATCCAAAGGGATTTTCTTTGGGGTAAAGGGAAAGAGAAAAAGAAATGGGCTTTGGTAGCCTATAATAAAATATGTAAGCCTAAGACACATGGAGGATTGGGACTTGATGACCCTGAAACACTAAACAAGGTCCTAGGGGCGAAACTTTGGTGGATATGGCTAAAAGAATCGGTCTCCCCTTGGGCCAAAGTATGGAAATAGAAATATGCAAGAAATTGGAAAGAAAGGGATTACATTAGGATGACGAGACTCGTCAAAGGCTCCTACATTTGGAACAAAGCTTGGGAAAATAGAGCTATAGTTCAGAAACACAGTTTCTGGAAATCAGAGATGGAAACCTCGCTTGGTTTTGGGAGGATAATTAGCAATAGGAACCTAGTCTGCTAAAAGAAGAATTTGTCAATCCCAAGAATGAAATTGACAATAAAGGGTTACTCAAAGTAAATGACTTTTGGGATCAGGAAAGAAGTGATGGAAAATGGAGACAATGGAAGAACCTAGTTTACAGAGATAACTCCTCATTGAAAGCCCAAGCAAAAGCTCTCATAGTCATCTTGGAACATAGAAAGATTCTAATATAAACATCTCCAGATCAATTAAGATGGGGTAAAAAAAATGAAGGCAAATTTAACCTCAAAGAGGCCAAGTGAATAGACCTGGGGCTAGACTTCCCAAACCCTGATAAGAAATGGAAGGACCTATGGCAGAACCAAAACTGGATGAAAATTAAACTATTCATGTGGTTAGTGCAACAAAAAAGAATTCTAACATGGGAAAATCTAAGGAAAAGAGGGGTAGCTGGACCATCCACGTGCCAGCTATGGGAATTACAGGAAGAAACTATGGATCACCTTCTCAACCTATGCCCTTTCACCTCCACCTTATGGAATTGGGTTGCTTCAATCTTTAAACAAACAGACAGAGACATCGGCATCATTACCAGGACTTTGAAGAATTGGAGGAAAATTTCTCGGCAAATGAAATAATCAACAAAGTGTGGGCTTTGGTTCCAGGACTCATAATCTGGGATGTCTGGAAAGAGTGCAACAACAGAATCTTCAAGAACAAGATTGGGTCACTACAGAGCATCATGACTCAGATCACAAGACAACTCAAAGAGACTATAGGAACCCTTTTAAAAAATCTCCTTAATAACCAACCTCGAGATCAGGATGAGCAGATACTTCTAAATTTGGGACTGCATGGGCTTACCCCCAAGGGCAACAACAAGACAGTAAGTAATATAACAGCTGACAAGGAATTCTAGAAACCTCCACCTCAGGGTTTTATGAAATACAATATAGATGGAGCCTCAAAAGGAAACCCGGGATCGACTGGGTATGGAGCAATCATAAGAGATGAAAGAGGTTTTATAAAAACCATCTTTGACTATCATTTGGAGAAGGCCACCAACAATATTGCAGAGCTTATGGCCATGGAACATTGCCTAGAAATCCTAAGGGACTCAATTCTACATGTCATAATTGAAGCTGATTCCGAATTGATAATTAATTCGGTCAAGAAAATTGGTAATGGATCAGCACCGGAAAAAGGGTCAAGACACTGGAGGTTACTGCAAGTTTATCAATGCATTCAATCCCACTTGCAAAACATGAGAACCATTAGTGTTATCCATGTGCAGAGAAAAACCAATAAATTAGAGGATATATTGGCAAACGAAGGTGTGTTCTGTTCAGAAACCAATGTAAGATATGACTGGACAGGGATCCCCAAGGACATTTGAGGGAAGAATGTTCTAGACAGGCGACCTTAGACAGAGAGCTCTATCAGAGCAAGGAGTATAAGCAGGATGAAGAATGTGGGAGACAAAGAAATTTGGTCCACAGGGAAAATTAGTTTATGGGAAAGTGCACGAAGAAGGGTAAGTATCCATTGGGCCTTTAGGTGGGAAATATATATATTGATGGTGCTCAGGTCGGAGAATACAAACAAGATTAGGTGGGCCAAAGATATACTTATGGACCCTAATCACATCAAGATTAGAACTCGGACCCTGTTTCATTGGGACACTGATGCAAATAAAAGGGAAGTAGGTCGACAAAATCGCAACAATCCAGTGCATTTCGCGTGGAGAACAACAAGAAGGATAACGATGAAACCAGACTCGAAATTATATAGGTGGGAGATTAATCCAGCTTTGGGTCTGAATCAAAGGTTAAATTCCGTGCTAGTTGCACGGCCTCGTCGGGATCGTGCACAAAGGGTGGATTTCGGGCAGATAAAGTGCTCGAAGGTTAGAGCCCCAGACGAACCTGATATACTTATTAAATATGGTTCATTGGGCTCATTGGGTCCAAAGTGATGGTTAAAGGGTGTGCTTGTTAGTCACCCGAAATGAGTGTCGGCCGCTAGATCTGTTGAGTAGGATCGAACGATCTTAGGTGGACTTTGTGTTTTTTGAGATTATGGCTCGGGAACAAGGCTTTGGTTGGACTGTCTTATTGGTGGGTCATTCCTCATTGGTCTTTGTGTATATTTTGTTTCTTTTTGTAAATAAATGAATAGAAGGTTCCGCTCTTGCTTAAGCAAAAAAAAAGGAAAATGTAAAATCTTCTAGATAACCTTCACAGCAATAACATTACCACTACAATAAGACATTATTATTGTTGTTGGGTAGGATTGGATTCCCCACTACCGCAATGTAAAATTACAATTAACAAAAGCATTCAATGAAACTTTAATTTATCAGGTTCTAAAACTTAACATCAACTTGAATTTAGTATTTTTACTTTAATTTAGATATTATATTTAAGCTAAGCCATAGGTACTAGCTACTATGTAGCCCTTGTTTCATATGACACTTGTTCATATGACATTATTTTAATTAATGAATTTAATTAAAATGACAAAAAATATATAACTATTTTGAAAATAAATCTCAGCCTTTGAGTTGTGTATATTATTAAGAATATTCCGTGGCGGTTAAATCCCTACCATTCACCTAATAATTATTGATAATTAAATTAATATTTTGGAACCTTATCCAAAACAAACATGCCTATTGGTATAATTATGTTTTAAAATGATTAATGTTAAATAATTAATAACATTAATTAAGAAAATTAATTATTGTTAAATAATAATTAATTTGTAATAACTAAATATTAATTAATTTATCATAATAAAATTTAATTATTATAAATAATTTAATTTATATTTATAATAATTAATTATTAATTATAAATTCTACACTCCAAATGAAGATTTGTAAATCCAAGAATTTTGATTAATTGTAATTAATTAGATATGGAGTTAGATGGATCTAGGCTGATAATTAATAATAATAAATTTTATTTATTTAGTTTTTTAAGATTTATTTATTTATTTTTAATCTAGGCAATGTGAGGGGTTAAGTGTTTTGATGCTTATCATGGATTGATGGCTATCAACTTTTACTATCCATTTAATTCAGGCATAGTCTAATTTATAAATAAAATAGTCTAACTTATAAATAAAATAATCCCCCATTTCGGGAATACAATTTCAAGCAAGAATATGATTTTTTATTGTTTAAAATAGGTTTTTGAATGCATAAATGGATTGAACACCCTGGAAAACAAAGGGCACTTGAATTAACTTAAACTCAAGTTTTTAAAAAGTTGTACGAGATTTTTGTTAAAAATAAGTAGAAAAAATATTGTGAAAATGGCAAGTTAGACTATAAATTAGACTACTCCTAAATTAAATGCCTGATAAACCCCATAGAAATCAATCCATGATAAGCCTCAAGATACCTACTTCATGGTACATATCACATTGCTAAAATTAAAAAAAATCATAAAAATTAACTAAATTATAACTTTATTTTAAATTATTATTATTTTTGTAAGTTAATTTGTATTGCCTCAAAATAGCCAATTACAACACTTCTTTGGTCACCAATAACCAGGATACTACATTTACTACATCTTTGGTATTAGATCCTAGGGTTGATCATAGGTTTTTCCTTTTCTCCTGCAGACATCAATCTATTTCGAGGAATTGTCCAGAACAACTATAAATGTGAGATTGACACCATTTCTTTGAAATAGTTCCATTTCCAAAGGTTCTTCCATATTTTTTTATTTCCTTGTCACTATTCGAGTGATATAACTCATGGTTACATTTTTTCCCACTCATTTCCAAAGCCACAATTATGGTTATGTCTCTTTCATTCTCATTTGAAGGATGAGCCCCCATCGAGGGATGAGATGGTTCCACATGAGGTTGAGCTAAGCTCGAGGGAGTTGATTTTGTGTAGATGACTCTTGTTGCTATGTGTTGTCTTGCTTTTGACTTGAAGTGTTCTTGGATCCTTTGGTTCCCTTTGGATCTTTCCATCCATGGCTCTTTTTCTTTGAATTTTGTGGGGGAAAGACCCCTTGCAAGAAGGGAAATGCATTTTGAAGATGACCTAGCTATTGACAATTCCTGTAACGGAAAGCATTGTTTTCATCATCCAACAGTTGCAAATAAACCCAACCCATCCACTTAAGAAGGATTTTATCCAAAAACCCTATATTGAGGTCCACTTCGACATATATGCGAACAAATGTGTGGATTCATTTCGAAAGCATTTTAGTGTCTATTTTGATGAAACGTCTAAGTAAATATCCTACATCTGCTAGAATATAAGGTTATGTCAAATGGATGGACAAGTTAGGAAGCCTTACCCAGACTGGAGTTGTTAGAGCCATCATACCAAGAGGATTAAAATCAGGAAACCATGGTTGCATTGAGAGACCAGAATGACCCAAAAATTGGAGTCCCTGGTAAAATACCTTCTACTAGTCCTCTAAATTTGTGAAGAGAACCATAAAGAATCCTTTTTGGAAAAAATGCAACTTTGTATACTTCTGGTGTACCCATTTATGAAGAGCGGATTTCAAGGGAAAAAATCCATTAAAATGGCAAATAATCACTTATTGTTCATAATTTGTAGCCATGAAGTTGGTTATAACACTTTTTCACTTCAAGAGATGGAGTGTCTGGTGCGTAATCCACAATGAATGTTGGCCATGAGAGATATTTGGGATTCAAAGGTGAATGTGCTGGCTTTAAAGTCTCCTTAGAAGAATTAGTCTGGGAGGAGGAAGTTGCCCCCCATCCTTTGGCTCCACCTGTCAATTTGGAGACTAAATGAATAGAGGCATCCTTGGTTATGCTAGACTGTATGAGGGATTTCAGGTCTTGAAGTTGCCTTCCAACAAAGAAGAGGCAAAAATCTCTAGAGGATATTCACAACTAATCCTAAATTCTAGCGATGAGTGAAAACATGAGATCTGAGGCTTTAACCAACATACATAAGGACCCCCTTCAAAATCGTCTCACAAAGATTGAAAAATTCACTAGGTCTGCGATAAGATTTTATCTGATTATCCAAATCTTGAGGTTGGGTAGGTTTCTTCAAATCCTCCTTTAAAAGAAAACTAACACCATCTAAAATTACAAATCCATCATTAGAGTCAAACCCTCTAAGAGTTCATTCCTTTTCTATAGGCCTACAAAGCTCCAACAACAACATTGATAGAAGTTGGTTTGAAGGTACCAACGAGAGGGTTAGGATTGGAAACAATGGTGGTGGTAAGCATAGTCCCATAGGTTGTCTTGAGAGTAACAATGATGGGGCTAGGGATAGCCGCAACGACGTTGGTCACACCAACATCAAAGGCTCAATAATCTAGTTTAGCTTCATGCCCTTGCATGAAAAGAGTGAGTTCCTGGAGACAATGGCATCCACAAAATTGATTTGGGGATTCTAGATGGATGCTTGAAGATTGGTTTCATGTGCTTGCAAGGTTGCAATGCTCATACTCCTCTAATCCCAAGAGTATAATTTTTTTATTATCAAACAGCTCTATTTTTTTCACAATTCAAATCTCTTTATTAAATCATTATTAATTATAAAAATGTATAATATATAAGCTAAACATATATACATTTAAAAAAACACTTAAGATTCACACCCACTTTACCATGAAGATTCTTGATTTGTAAATATGATTTGTTACAATACCATGACTTATCATTACCACATGCTCAAAAAACCAAACTCATTTCATATTACACTTGTTCATATAATATTGTTTTAATTAATCAACATATGGGAATAACTACTTTGAATATAAATCTCAACCAATGCTACTAAGAATATTTTAGAATATTCCATGGAGGTTAAATCCCTTCTTTCCCCTTAATAATTATTGAAAATTAAATTAAAAATTTAGAAGCCCTATTTGAAATAGACACACCTATTGATGTAATGTCTTTTGTTTTTTTGTTTTCTGAGAGATTTAATTTAATTATTAATAATTATTAGCTAGATGGTAAATATTTAACTTACATAGAATATGCTAGAATATTCTTAATAGCATATTCTTAGTAGCAAACACAAATTAAGGGTTAAGATTTATTTCCAAGTTAGTTGTTACCTTTTAATTACTTTGTTTCAAATTAATTAGTTAAAGATAATGTCATATCAACATGTGCCATATTGTGCATCTGATAGTATGTTTGATCCTTGATATTATAACAAAGGTTATTTCTAAGTTAAAAAATTGTAGTAAAGGAATCTCTATAGTTAAGAATAACCCATTTCACAATAAAAATAAAATAAATCAAGTACTCTATCCTCTATCCTAATTAATACTAAAATTCTTCCATAGATATTTTATAGAGATTAAATCCCTATCACCATCTAATTATTCGTAATTAAATTAAAATTTTAAACCCTCATTCCAACTTAAACACACATATTCCAACTTAAACACATATCTAGGCGATTTCTTTGTGTATTATTTTCTTTATTCAATAAAGTTTCGAGTCTATTAAATACTTTTCTTATTTTGTTGTACAAGGAGTGTTTTTTTATTAAAATAAATTTTGATGGGATGAAAGGACTTTTTGGTAGTCATTATGATTGCGTTGTTATAATGTGATTATTTTTTTTTTTTTTGGGGTTTGAATAATTTTTTATAAGTGGGAAAACTATCATAATTTATTTGTCGAACCAGTAGTGAGGACAATTATCTCTCGTTATCCGCGAATGCATGTTGCTTATCACTGTATGCATGTTCGCTCATCCTTGTTATTCAAGGAATCACTCTAACTATATGCATGTTGGCTCATTATGTAACTATATGCATGTTGGCTCATTACTCTCGAATCACTGTATGCATGTTGGCTCATCACTGCTATTCGGCAAATGCATGCTGGCTCATCACTATTATTCAAAGAAAACCACACCACCTAGAATAACCCAATTCAAGGAAAACCATGCCACCTAAAATAACCCACTAATAATCTGCAGGCTTTCACTCCTGCGAGATAACTATAAAATTTTATGGGTTTCACTCTTGCTAAATGACTATAAAATTTTATTCTCAAAAGCCCCGGCTTTATTAGATGTATGGGGCTTTGGACATAAAACTTTATAATCATAAATTATTTATCTTTTACCATAAAATTACAATGTACAAATATCTCAATAAAAATTTAAATAGATCTACACCGTACAACCATATAAAAAAAGAAAAAAGTAGACCAAGTCCTAGAATCAAGACAAATTAAAGCGTTTATCGGTATACAATAGAAGCAACTGATAACATAGTACATACACAGCAACGCAGTAAACGTTGCATTATTTATGTTCTTACGGGAGACCTTAAAGATACTGACTAGGAATTTATACAATCTAGATCCCTTGCCTCTTGAGATTGAATTTATGCAATTTAGATCCCTTGCCTCTTGAGATTACAGAAACTGCAGAAGTTTTTAATACCGAACAAGAAAATCAACCCACTACTAAATTATACAAGTGTGTTAAGTTAGTTTTGATGATATAGTTTAAAGGTTACCAATTCTCCAAAATGTTGATACGCCAAAGATAAATTTCTCAATTATGTTGCACGTAGAGCCATACGAAATCTTTCTTCAAATCAGTGCTATATTTCTCAATTATGTTATACATTAGTCGCACTAAATCTTTTTCCAAATTACTTTAATTCAATCAACATATTTCATTCAAAATATTTTAAAACCCACTTTGATTTCTAATTAGAGCTAAACTTTAACATATAAAAGAAAAAAGACAGTTTTGAAATGGACAAATGATGCCACTGTGTTAAATGAAACGAAATGGTGACATGGTATCCCAACAAAGGCTGAAATATTTATCTTTGAAGGGAAACAATAAATTCTAATCTACATAAATATAGCCTTCTTTCACATGCAAAAAAATCAACAAAATACAGAATCTAAAGAGATTTTCACATTTACATTTATTTTGAGAAAGGGTCGAAGTGACTTCAATAGGTGCCTGCACAGGACAGCAGAATATCTCATTGGAAACTCACGAAGAAGCAAAGTAAAATCTTTTTATCTCTATTCAGAGAAAACTTGCGTCATTCTAGTCCTCATCTATTCATATTGCCGTCAATTCACAGTAAACTTGCATCATTCTAGCAAATCATCTTTTTGCATGGTATCTTTTGCTTTCTTTCAGCATGAAAACTTACAGAAACGGTGCATAGGTATTGAAGCTGAGACAATTTTTTTTATCGATACTTGTTCTTTGTAAGTGTACCAATTGCATTTCAATTCAAGTTTTTTGACATGTTATTCTCTTCTCTTAGAGTCCTCATGATTGCATTTAAAGGAAACAACAGAAACTGACAGTTCATATGCTGTTTTCCCGGCGTCTCTTCATCAATCCGCTGTTAGCTCTCTGCTCAGGCTGCACAAATTCATTGTCTCTGAAAATCTGAGGCTGATGTGACTTCTCCATTTTATCAGCAAGGTCTTGAGATATTGCGAGTTGTCTACATAACATCATCCATCTGTCCGAATCAGATAAGCCCTCATGTGCAAATGCGGACAAACACAAGGAATCATCTGCAGATGGAGGGAAAAATAATTTAGGTTGGATGTTGGAAAAATTAGGAGCATGCTCATAGCCAGGGAATTGTCTTTTAACTCCGTAGTTTCCGTCTTGGAAAAATTGTAACTGCATTGCTGCCTCGTGATTAAACTGTTCCATTGATGGAATGGTAAATTGTTGCACTGGTGGATTAGAGTGTCCGAAACTCTGCCTAATTGGATCTGCAGACCCAAACATTGAGCTGCTGGGATTGACAAATTCGAGAGAAAAATATGGTTGCTGAACTCTGTTAACCCAGAGGAAGCGTGAATCAGCTAATGTATTAGCTAGGGCCTTTCCCTTCCCATGAATATCGCTGCCACCAACCATATCATACTGGCTTGTTCCGGAAGTTGAAGGAGAAGAATATTGCTGAGGCCATTGTGCTGTCTTTGCCGAGGCTTCTGTTGCGGCTTGCTTTTCTTTAATAGCGTTGATAACCTTTTGCTAATCTCTATACTGAATGGAATGTTTTGACTCTTCCTAAGCACAAGGTCGATGTTGGGGCTGTTCAATTTGAAGATACACAGACCTCCAGGCTCGATTGTAATTTGCTGAAGATCAACATTGCGACTGTGAAATGTGAGGGCAGGTTTGCCTCCACGGAAGAGTATGATTGCAATCTCTGCTCCGCATGAAATAGCAATTTGATTGGCTTTCTTGAAGATGCTATTTTTTAGAGGATGGAAGCGGTTCTGCCCTGTAACCATGTTCTCAATTTTCTAATTTCTATTTAGTTTAGGCTCGTTTTCCACACTATATTTCAGTCCCTGATTCCATCCAAATAGAAAACAGCGACCGATTAATGAATGTATTAAAGAACTCACAGGTCATATATTTCTCAACAGGTAATAATATTTCTCAACAGATCATCCGATTGTGAATTTTGGTGATGTCCATTGTTTCTTTATCTGGGAGTGGCTTATGGCAAATGGAAATAAATACTCAATGAAAATAAAATAGAAAATTTTTAAATAGGAAAATATTTTATTTTAGAATGTGAGGTTTTTAAAGACAATAAGGAAAATTATGTAGATATGTAGGCATAGCTTTTGGGAAAATCTATTTAAGAGGGGCGAGGAGTTTGTTGAGAAATTGGTAAAGGGGCAAGGGGTTTGTTGAGAAGTTGGGAGTATTTATTTTGAAGCTTCACAGAAAGAGGGGTTTGTCAAGAAGCGAGAGCATTTATTTGGAAGCTTCATAGAAAATACCAAATACATCAAAAAGAGAAGAAACAATCTGTCCCATAAACTACTTTTAGCCTGATAAACTTTAAAATAATTTATTTCTTTCTCATTTAAATAATTTTATAGATTAAATCCTCAAATATCCATCTATACAATAAAATATTATTTTGGATATCCATTTTTAAGTAGCAAATCACCTAAATTATATTATTTGTTGGATACTTAAAAAACCAGAACTGTTAGACCAAATTGACGTGGCTTAGCATGATTTCTCGGCAGAACCCTGAATTGAAGCAGAGTAAATTTTATCCGATCAGTTTTTAGCATGCAGTAAGTTTCCTGTAAGTTTCTTTAGGTTTTGGTGCATAGATAAATCAATGGTTGATTCTTACAAAGAAAGCTTGTAAAGCTGCAATCAAGATTATATGGAAACAAATTCTTTCGATCAAATTCTTTTTCTCGCCCTCCCATCTCTTGGTTTGAATGTTGGAATGCAAAGATAATCGACGCAAGAGTACAACAAAGCAACTATGAAGGCTCCTAGAAATATGAACAAACAGAACTATTACGCCAAATTGATGTTGTTTAGCATGATTTCTTGGCAGAACCCTGGATTAAAGCAGAGTAAATTTTATCCGATCAGTTTGCAACATGCAGTAAGTTTCTTTAGGTTTTGGTGCAGAGATAAATCAATGGTTGATTCTTACAAAGAAAGCTTGTAAAGCTGCAATCAAGATTATATGGAAACAAATTATTTCGATCAAATTCTTGTTAGTTTTACTTTGTGGTTTTCCTAATTTCTTTAAACCCTAACTAAGATCTACTCCTTTGTAAGAAATTGAAAATAAAGCACAGCGGAACTTACTTTCCATCTTCTAAAGCTCCCGGTCTTGACTTGAGTTATTGGCTCTTGAATCCTTCCAAGAGCTTGCAATCCTTTTCTCTGGCTATCCTTGATAGAGTATCAAGTCTTCAATGGAGCAGACTGTTTTCTGAGTGATTGCAAGCTTTGGAGACTCAACCCTTTTATAGCAGTCCCAATCCTATGGCAGCCGAAATTTGGCTGTCAATTGACAGCTAAATTTCAGCCCCAATCCTAGGGCAGCCGAAACTTGGCTGTCCAGATTTCTTGACAGGCAAATTTCGGCTGTCAAGAAATTTATTACTGCCATTATTTCAATCAATTATAATCGATCCATTAACAATTATAATTGATTAACATTATTCTATATGTATTTGTATCCAAATCCTTATTTAAATACGTTTAATGCCATAACTTAATTAATCACATTATTTGGCATATTTAATCATTACATAAATGTAATCTTGCTGATACCATGATACCATTAATAAGTATATAAAAAAAGAAGGGTCTACTGTAGGAGTAAGATAATGGTTATTAGTTAAAATTAAATTTCTATTTAAGATAATTGAGCAATTTAGTGTGAACCTATAATATTGTGTTATATTAGTTGCTACGCGTGTGAAGGCAAATGAGCTTTAATATAATTACAAAATATTTAGTTTATAGGACGGAAATTTATCACAATGATGCTAATCATGGCAACCACAAATTTTTTTTTGTATTCTCTAAATAAATTATTTAGTATTCTCTAAATAAATTATTGAAGCATTTCTAAAAGGTAATCATCGTAGAAATTGCTAAAGTTTTACTAATTTTGGAATCTAACTAAAGGCGTTTCTTAAAGTATACATGTGTTGTTTTTCGCATGAGTCAAGCATTGATGTTCGCAAACGAACCGCTCTCTGTAAGACGATTGCAAGGGTGACTCATGACAAGTTGAAATGACGTGCTGGCAATGGACGTGGGTGTTAGCTTTCCCAAAGGAGGGTTGGCGCCTGCTAAGTTGTTTGGTGCATAAGGGTAGTGTATGAGGGTAGTGTATGAAAATTAGTTGCAACACACATGGAGTAGCGATGGTCGTTAGTTCATGGATATGTTAGTCTGACCAAAGGTAGATTGACAAAAAGGTTGCATGTTTGTACTTTATTCACTACACCAAAGTGCCTGAAGGTAATGATTGCACCCAAAGGTGTTTCATTATTGAATGATGTTTTGGCTAAAGTTTTAATGGAGCAAATA
>APFE031001399.1:5410-19356 GCA_000404065.3 Pinus taeda | reverse complement strand
CAGAAGATTGGTTTGTGGTTACCTCGGCCGTATCCCTATTAGGAGCCTAGGGACAACCTGAGTGATAACATAATGGCGACTCTGCTGGGGACCTCCTCAGATAAATCAATGAAACCAGTCTGTAGCCTTACAGAGGAAGAAGCCGCCTTGTGAAAGGATCAGCCGACCTGTGGTTGCATATTTATTAGAAGATTTTCAAAGCCATATTAGAAGCTGGCTCCTAAGAAACAAACACGTAATACACAATCAAATCCTGACCCAAATAACCCTCCCATCGTTGAAAATCCTAATTTAATTCCTAAGATCGTCAGGGAACAAAAACAAAAATATTGCCAGACCCCTGTTAGTCCTGAAACAGTTCAGCCAATTGTTGTACCAACCCCTGTCAAAGTTCTATTCCGGTCTATCCCGAGCTCCCCTGGCTCATCACCCCCTTCTCCAAGTAGCTCCACCACACCTATACCCCATATCCCTACCACTTCGACTAATCCTTCTTCCCCTGTTGTTCCCGTAATCCCCCTCGCCTTAGGTGTTCCTCTCATCCCCGTCATCATGGCTAGATATGCACCATTATAATTACCTGCTAATCCCGAGGCAATGCCTCCGGATTACCAATCAAAAATCACTTACTTTGATGGCACAACCTCTTGCACCGCCCTACAACATACAAAGAAAATGCAGGATTATTTCGAGAGTTATGAGATAGATGATGATAGCGTAAGAATGAAGATCTTTGTTCAAAGTCTGACCGGTGATGTCAGAACCTGGTTTAGGGCACTCCCACCCAATTCAATACTAAACCCAGAAGCCTTATACCAAACCTTCATTAACAGATGGGAGAAAAGAAAGGACCCCCTGCACATACTATCCGAATATGAGTCTATCAAGAGAGGACCTGGGGAAGCTGTTCTGGATTACTGTGCCAGATTTAACAATGTTTACAACGCAATACCACCAAATTTAAGACCTCCACTAGACCTTGCTTTATACAAATTCCCGGATGGCTTTGATGCCGAGATGGCATATCAATTAAGGGAAAGAGCCCCTCAAAGCCTCGCAGAAATGCAAGATGCCGCAGTAAGCGTGGAAGCAAACCTAATCGCTAAAAGAAACAGAACCAAATCCGAGAGAAAAACCACTTTCAAAGAAGAACCCTCATCTTTCGAGCAGAAGCTTGATGTGGTCGTCAGTTCCATGAATAGGCTGGGAGATAGATTAGACAACGTGGAGAGGAAAAATTCGTGGGAAAGTCAACAGCCCAATGCCGCTAGGAACCCAAACTTCAGAAAAACCCAAAATTTGAATGTAGGATGGGCCAGTCAGGATCACGACATTAGACCTCCTTTTCAAGAAAACTATGCTGAGGCATCTACATCCGCTGATCCCATAGACGGGACCCTAATGAACCTGGTTGATTCAGAAAAGGAACAACATTCCCTCCTCACAGAAGAAAACTGACCATACCTCAATTTAGAACAATTCCGCACCAAATCGGGCGAGTCCTTTGACTTTAAACAAGGTTATGATACTGCTATATACGAAGTTCATAAGCAATACAAACTAAGAACAGGACTGTCGATGTTTTTACGCCTAGCAAAGCAAGAGATAGCAAACAGCCCAACAAAGCTAAAGCGAAGAGCACCAACGGTCAAACAACTGACAGCCATGGCCCAAATTTTCAACAAGTTATTGTGGAAGATGTAACAGATACACATGGTTATATGGAGCAGCCCCTGCCCACTCCCCATCCGGAAAAAGATCTAAAGAGCATTCTCGAAAATTTTCCCAAAACGGAGATACCACAGACGGTCATACACCATGATACGGATGCTCCAAAAGAGAATACAGAGAGTACGCCTGAAAAAGAAAAGTTCACCACTGTCAATACCTGGAACCCAATAGAAAAACCATTCAGCCTAGAAACCGGAATTGGAAAACTTAAAATCTCCATTCCCCTCTCAGAACTGGCTAAGCATGACGTATATAGACAACAAATTCAAAAATCACTTCAATTGCCGGAAGTTAGGGATGATGTAAACATTCTAGATGACACCCCTGAACTACTGTTCGGGCCAGAGGTTGACGGAAAAACAACATACGGGCTTGTTCCACCTTTCTATATCAGCCTGCACATACACAATAAGATACTGCACAATGCTATGTTTGACTGAGGCGCCTCACATAACCTCATGCCCAAAGCAGTAATGGAAAAGTTGAATCTCGATGTCACCCGACCCTATAAATATCTGTATTCATTTGATTCAAGTCAGGTCAAATGTCTAGGCCTAATCAAAGATCTTTGCGTATCCCTAGTCCAGTTCCCCAACAAGACAATCTTAATGGACGTAGTAGTTGCTGACATCCCCACGAAGTATGGCATGCTGCTATCCAGATCATGTGGAGCAAAATTGCAAGGATCCCTTCAACTCGACCTCTCTTACGCCACTATATCTGTCTTTGGGCAACCAAAGAGACTTTATATGGAGACACTAATGAAGTATGTGGTAAGTAGTGAGGAGAAACCCCAAAAGTTTCCAATATACTCAATCCATTCTGATATGGATTCCTTTATTTTGTTTAATGATAATAGAAGCCCTCCAGCTTCGGACAAACCGTTATCCCTAGAGCAAGAAACCAATGCCAACGAGAGATCAGTTGCCAATTCGCATGAAACTGTCACAACAGCCAGGGCAACCAGCACAGGACAAGAAGAAAATCCCGAAACATAAGTCACCAGCTCATCCTCTCCGCAAACCATTCGAAACCCCAATACACGCCTTGGACGAGAAGTCTCATGGTATTTAGAATTTGATGGTGTAGTTAACAAGTTAGGAGCAGGGGCTGGAGTGTGGATTTACAATACTCATGAGAATCACGCACAAGGCCATGCCTATAGACTCAATTTTAGATGTACAAACAATATGGTGGAGTATGAAGCCCTTCTCTTAGGCCTCAAGCTGCTCAAAACCCTAGGAGCTACCACAATTTCCATCCTGGGTGATTCAGACCTCATCATACAACAGATAAAGGGCAACTTCGTCGCTAATGATAGTAGAATGAGAGCATACAGAGCCGCTGCCAGCGAATTGCTTAGCGCCTTCAGTGATTTTGAGTTGGCCAAAATCGCACGAGATCATAATATTCATGCCCATAGCCTAGCTACCTTCGCTAGCACATGTAGGCTTCCCTTTGGACCAAGTCACCGCTTCACCGCAGAAGTAAAACACAGACCGTCAATTCCTAACAATGTCGAGAATTGGCGGGTATTCCAAGATGATGCCCAGATTAACAATTTTTTGACTCTGGAAGATGAATTCTCTAGCACAAACATTGACATGGATGCTATACCAGAAACACAACAGTTAGTAGAAGAATATCGCCTGACCCTAACAGCCACCATGGCTGAACAGATACTTAGCCCAACTATTTTTGACAATACAAACATAAGGCAACTGAAACAGTTTTGTTCACCTAAGGCAGCCAAGGTAAAACAAGACTTTATCGACCTAAAAGGAAATGTTTTTCCCGCTGGCCTTACCCCATTGGAAGACATGTTTGATGACAACGATGTGGCCAGAAAACCAAAGATGGAACCTTTGGATGCCGCCATAGAAGAATACAACATAGGAACAACAGAACATCCCAGAATGATTAAACTTTCTAAAAATCTGCCTCCTGACCAAAAACCTAAATATGTGGATCTGTTCAAAGAATTTAAAGATGTATTTGCCTGGAGTTATGAGGACTTGAAGTCCTATGACACTTCAGTAATCCAGCACACCATTCCCCTAAGACCAAATCAGAAACCGTTCAAATAAAAACTCAGAAGAATCAATCCCATGCTTCTCCCTATGATTGAAAAAGAAATAAAAAGAATGTTTGAATCAGGGATCATTGCACCCATTAGATTCTCGGAATGGGTATCTAACTTAGTTCCCACCAGAAAGAAAACAGGAGAGATAAGACTGTGTGTAGACTTGAGAAATCTAAACCAAGTCTCTCTAAAAGACCACTACCCGTTACCCAAAATGGACCACATCTTGCAGAGAGTACTGGGTTCCTCTAGGATCTCTCTACTAGATGGATTCTTAGGATTTAACCAAATCCTTGTTCACCCAGACGATCAGGACAAAACAACTTTTACCACACCCTGGGGAACGTTCAAATATGTTAAAATTCCTTTTGGGCTGAAAAACGTCGGCGCCACCTTTCAGAGGGCAATGGATATCGCTTTCGCTAAGGAGATACACGATTTCCTTGTGGTTTACTTGGATGACCTGACCCCATTTTCCAAATCTGACTTACAACACCTTAAGCACTTAAGGCAGATTTTCATCACATGTAGGAAATACGACATTTCCTTGAACCCAAAGAAGTCCCTGTTCACCCTAGAGGAAGGCAGGTTATTAGGGCATATAATATCAAAATATGGGATCAGAATCAACCCAGAAAGAATTCAGGCTATCCTCCAAATCCCTTACCCAAGAAACACGAAAGAATTACAAGGATTCCTCGAAAAAATCAACTTCCTGAGGAGATTTATCCCCAATTTAGCCGAGCTAATAAGGCTATTGAGCAACATGCTAAAAATGGACGCTAAGGTGAGATGGTCCCTTGAGGCCAAGCAAGATTTCGAGAGTATAAAAACGGCCCTGACTCAAACACTTGTCCTTACCAGTCCTCAATTTGACAGAGACTTTATCATTTTCTCCTTCGCATCAGAACATACCATAGCCGTAGTCCTTCTGCAGAAAGATGATCAGGGCAATGAGAAACCAATAGCTTTCTTCAGTCGAGCTTTGAGAGACGCACCCCTAAAATTTCAGATCATGGAAAAGCAAGCCTACGCCCTGGTCAAAGCCATTAAAGACTTCAGAATTTACATCCTCTACTCCCATGTGATCGCATATGTCCCTAATGCTGTTGTAAAGGATATACTAACTCAGGAAGGATTGGAAGGCAGAAGAGGCAAATGGATTGCTAGCATCCTTGAATACGACATTGAGATAAATCCCACCAAGCTCGTAAAAGGACAAGGGCTAGCCAAGCTAATGGCCGAAACAAACTTCCAAGCACTAGACATTAATCAGCTGGACGATGAAGCGGATCTGGCAACTCCACAGATCAGTGATACCTTCACACAGTCCCCTTGATATTCAGATATTTGCTTTGTATTGTTAAACCTGTGCGCTCCCCCAGGATTGTCCAGAACTAAGAAAAGATTTTTAAGAATGAAATCATCAAACTTCTGTGTCATAGATGGTGCTTTGTTTTGGAAAAATTATGAAGGCATTTTGCTTAAATGTTTAAGTACAGATGAAACTAACAACGTCATGAAAGAATTTCATGCAGGTGACTACGGAGGACACTTATATTGGAAATCTACGGCGGACAAAATTTTACGGGCTGGTTATTACTGGCCCTCTTTGTTTACAGATGTGAAACGATTTACTGCCTCATGCCATAAATGCCAAATCTTTGAAGGAAAAATAATGCTATTTCCTCTGCCCCTAAAGCCCATTTCAACCGAGAAACCTTTTCACCAATGGGGTCTTGACTTCGTTCGAGAAATTCATCCCTCCTCCTCGGGCCAGCACAAATGGATTTTAACAGCCACCGACTATTTCACCAAATGGATTGAAGCCATCCCGTGTAGGCAAGCCAATGACTCCACCATTATCCAGTTCCTTGAAAGCAACATCCTTTCTAGATTTGGCTACCCGGAGAAAATCATTACCAACAACGCTGCTACTTTCAAATCTAAGAAAATCATTAACTTTTGCCACAAATACCACATTACCTTAGGTCACTCCACAGCCTACTACCCGCAAGGTAATGGCCTGGCCGAGTCTTCCAATAAGAGCCTCATCAATATTATAAAGAAGATGCTAGAAGAGAACAAAAAGAACTGGCACAAAAAGCTCACCAATTCCCTATGGGCAGATCGAATGTCCACCAAAAAATCCATCGGGATCAGCCCCTATGAACTTGTGTATGGCATGGAAGCTAGGTTTCCTTCATCTCTGGGCATACCTACTATCAAACTATTGCAAGAACTTCAGGCTGAACCAAATGACATGCAAAGAAGAATTAATCAGACCATTCACCTTCAGCAAACCAGAGAGGAAGTTTTCAATAGAGCTAAGGGTCTACAAGAAAAACTCAATAAAATGTTCGATAAGAGAACTAAAGCAGAGGATTTCTGGGTAGGCAGAAAAGTTCTAAGGTGGGATGCAAGAAGAGAAGACAAGGGAAAAGATGCAAAATTTGTTTTTTTGTGGAAAGGTCCATACGTTATCAGCGCTGTGCAAGGCAATAACACCTACTTTCTCAAATCTCTTGATAACAGCACAGCGGAAGAGGGCTCGATCAATGGTCGGATGTTGAAACACTATAATGATCCACCTGCTTGAAAGAGCAGATGGTAGTTGGTTTGTACATATTTGTATATATCAGTTTTGTCTTTTTAGAGTTTATAATACTGAAAGCACGCGAAAGAAAGCAGGTGGCGCTTTCAAGTTTTGTAGAAGACAGCAAGAAACAAAAACCAAGGCATTCTGGCCTGCTGTTCTTGACTTCTCACAAGGAGAATCCATCCCCGAGTGGAGCCACTGTTAGTTGCCTACTGCAGCAGGTTATTCATTTTTCATGATTGGTATTTTACAGGCCAAATATGTCGTACTTTGCTTGCTGCAATGCTCCATATTTGTTTAGCAGTCTCCAAGTGAAGAAGGCTACTTCAAGTTCATCCAATTGTCTTCAAATTTTGTAAAGTTATCCTCGTATCGCTATTTTTTAGTTAAAGGGAGGTCCAAACAGTTTAATCTTGGTCTCCCTAGGATTAAATTTCCTGTTTTAGAATATAGAGATGGTAAATCTGTCCAAACAGTTTAACCTTGGCAGATTCTTAGATAGGTAGAGAAGCAGAGGAGCCCAACAACTTAATCTGGGCTCTGGAGGAAATAAGGGTAGTATGTAGATAGGAAAGCATCAAAAGAAAAATGAATGACGGGTTTGCAAGTCTAAGTGCACCCCCAAAACAAAAGAAGAAAAAATGCTAGGTCAGTAGGTTGGGTAGGTAGTTATGAGGTTGTTGAATTGCTGACCAGTTCTAGGTTTTCAGGTGTCATATCATGCAGGACACAATCAGCAAATATTTTTATGCAAGAAGCTCAAAAGAGGTATAACTGACTCCCCTTCTCTGTTCTCCCCAATCATTAACTAACTTCCCCAAAAGAGGTCAAGATCTGCTTGACACCTCTTAAGTTCCATCATCTTCATAACACTGGCTTAAGTAAAGATCTAGCTTTACTCAAAGTTGTTCCATATTTTCTCCCAAAGTATGGTCCTATCCCCTTGTAATAGCCTAAGCTCTCCCGAACTTAGCGCTTTCTTACCATCTCCATATTAACCAATAACATTATTATTTAGCTCCCTATTCTTCCCATCCCCTTATTAATATTAAGTAAAACCCCCCTACGTAATATCCCTCCCCCCTGGTTGAAAAATAACCATGAGTACTCCCGGGAATTGCTCAGTTTATCTGAAACTCAGCAAGAACCCCTGACCTCCAAAACCACCTCCCAGATACAATGGACTCCTTCCAAAGTACAAAATCCCTCTGAGGTAATCGGACCCCTTCCGAAACCTCAAGTGCCCTTCACACCCACTTACTTGCTCTTCCCTCCTCAAAGTCATATCGCATCGCAACCTCGCACTCTCATCTTCATTCAAGTCATTACAAATTTGTTCCTCGCCGATGAGATATTGCGATATCGGCGATCAGCGATCACAAGCGCCGAGTGTCCAATTCATTCACCTCTCCGTCTCCGCCGATACGATATTGCGATATCGGTGATCGGCGATCATAAGCGCCGAGTGTCCAACCCAATCACCCCCCCGTTCCCTACCGACGCGATATCGCGATATCGCATTGGAGTCTCTTCACCACATTACCTCCAGTATCTCGCCACATCACTCTGTACTAGGGACCCACAACTGATGTCATCCGCTGTACAGCCGACGCCATGCTTACGTCAGTAGCCAGAAAGCCGAAAAACTTCACGCAGGAAGAAAAATCGCACTTCAGAGCTCCATATCAAGAAACCAAGGCAGTTTCCGATGCGCGATTAGCGCGAAGCACTAATCGCTCATCACTACGGGAAATAGGCCATTTCGATGAATCTTCAGCGAATCTTCTGATTTCTGAGCTCGTTGCGCGCCGAAAAAGCCCGAAAATCGCTCGATCGTGCCAAAGGAATCGGTTTAAAGACAGCAGCAGATCAATCACAGAGTTTAAATTGTTTCAGATCAAATCAGCAGGCATCAAGCATGTCAAAGAGTATCAGTCGACGGTGGGAGCCATCAATGTAGTGGCAAAGAGTATCAACGAATATTTTGAGGAGTGGCCCGAAGCAAGAGAACATTTAATATCTTCCAGCAGATTCATAGAAAGAGGGCGAAGCTACTTGAAGCTCTCAAATCATAATTATTGCACATTCAATTCACACCAGAGCCAAACTGCAGTCCCCAAAGCACAATCACTCCAGCAACACTACATTTGGTCCCCAAGGGCCACCTCGTCACCTGTTCCGATCCAGCTGCTCCAGCTCAGCCAAAAAGATTTACTTGCATTTAATTCCAGCAGCATTTAGATTTTTGAAGAGTTCTAAGCAGACCTGTCAAGGTCACTTGTAATGATGTCTTTCCGATATTTTGTTTATAAATACCACCCTGAGCAATGTTGTGAGGGGTTGGTTGGTTGGTAGTAGTTACTGGTCAGTCTCCTTTCCAGCATTTTCTCTGAGCAAAGACTCGCACTGTAACTGTCATAATTTCCATAATCAAACATTGCTGAAAGCATGGATTGCGAAACAACTTGATATTTTCTCTTGGCCAAGGAATGATCACGGAATTCCTGTGCTTCTACATGATCCAATAAGTGTTCCTATCCTCTGTTTTATTTTATGTTTTTTTACCGCCTTTCCGCCTTTCTAAACTGCAGGAAAAAAGAATAGCTTAAGATTTGTTCTAATACACCTTAAGTTCAATTTCTGCGTTTTTCAATGTTTTCTTCAGAAACAGTTATGAGCTTGTATTCTTAAATGATCTGGTTTATGCTGTTTCTTTCACATATGAGTGCATGTCTTAGGAATTTTTAACTGCTCCGGGATCCCACTCATCCACTTCTCCTATTTGTCAGCATGATGAAATGATGCTCCTTTTCCTTTCATCCCTGATGTTCACTCCGTACTTTCAGCAGACAAAAAATTGTATCATGTGTGGCTATCCTGCTTTGTATCCCCTTGTGACCAAGAAAACGCTCGCATGCCTCAATCTGTGACTCCATGCCCAATGGTTCGAAACTTATCACACCTTATCGTGCCTCTTTGTTCGAGAATCCTACCTTATTTCCAATCACAATCAACACTCCCTTGAAGTCAGAAAGCTAGCCTAAAATCATCAACTAAGGTTGAATCAGAAGGAGAGAGCCCTCTCCGATTGCATTTGGGCTAGAACCTGCAATCAAAAGATTGGTTTGTGGTTACCTCGGCCGTATCCCTACTAGGAGCATAGGGACAACCTGAGTGATAACAGGTCCATGAACTACTTTATCTCACGCATGATAACATCCTTGCCTCTTATCTCTTCAAGTGCACCCTATTGATGCCTCTAAAATTGCTGCAACAACATTGGGGGATAACCACCCATTCCAGCCCTTAATACAGTTCCTTTTTCGTTTGATGTGGTGGCTCCAACTGGATAATATGAGACTAGTTTCCCTATAAAGATGTCTTTAAGATGAGTGGGTGTTTAAAATATGTGAAGGTTTGAATGATAATACTTCTAAAAATATACTAATATAACTATATATAGCTATATATATATATATATATATATACACATATACATTTAACTCGGGTAACTCAATATCTATGCGATTTATGATGAATTCAGGCAATTAATCACTAATAAAGATTAATCGATCAATTTATAGACGTGAATCATGAACAATGATTACTTCAAACAAAGTAATAGAAAACAGATCGCATATCATAATAACATTAATTGCTAGCATACATGCTCAAGATATCAATTCCAGAATTACTCAAAAGTGATATAAATGCAAAATTGAATGGACAGTCACATATACAACAATACTGAATCAAAAGACTGTTAAATTGCCTAACATGAAACAAAATGAAATAGATATAAGTACCATATGTATTTGAACGTGCTACTAAAGTAATAGTCTAGTTCGTTCCTTTTTATTTCTGAAAACTCCAAAAAGATACAAAAATGCAAGTCCTTTTGAAGTCTGCTTACACAAAAAAAAGTTTGAACCTTGATCCTTGCTCTCTACAAAAAATAAATTAAGAAGTGCAAAAGTGCTCTCTTCTTCAATCCAATTTCTAATACAAATTCAAGAACCTTTCTCAAATGACATGAAAGGGTCTTTATAGTGAAAAAAAAAAATGGTCTGTAGAAGATGCTTGCAATGGTTGTAATAGCCTTTCTAAAAATATGGGATTTCTTGACAAAAATAGAATTTACAAATCACTTCAAAAGATGCATTGCATCTATCATTCCTCCTATGGCTTTAGTTGAAAATCTCGAGCATCGTTTGGACTTCTGGTCAATGACTCATCCTGGCATGCAATTGACCTGTGTACACCACATCCGAGAGTTCATCTATCATGCGATCGACTACATCCGCAAGACATTTGATTGAGATTTGTTGGCTATGTGGTTTGACCAAATAGATCCAATGCATATCCCAATTAAGGCCTTTTAATTTTTTTATTTTTCTTCTCTAGTGTTTGAATCTTGCTTCCATTGTTTTTCTAATGCTTTTACCTTAGGAAGATTTTCAGGAGTTGTTGGGCAGTGGATCCCTAGCATAATAGTTTGGGGCTTGAAGCCCACATTTTTGGGTAATTTTATTGTAAAAGCTCTGTGAAGTGTGCAGAGCACGAATTGTAATGGGTTAAGTCCAAGAGTATTCCGCCCTAAAATATTATAAGTTAATCTAGAATGTGTCAGCTTGCCCATGGTACGTGGACCATGGGAATATATAAATAAGAGCAAGGCTCTAAGTGAAAGGTAGCTTTTTAGTAATAGAAGTAATATGGGTATTTGAAGGAGATAGTAGATCTGAGTTTGTGAACTACAAGTTTGGGTTGTAATAGGAGATAGAGGCTCTACAGCTGTGTACGCATACCCCTACAGCTGTGTGCATAGGGCAGGAAGTTGATTGTAACCAGATAAAGGACATTAATAAAGATAAGTGTTTCTGAAATATTGTGTATTTGTTCTCAATTTTGGTTTATGCATCTGACCGCAGATCTATCTCTTTATGCTATGGTTTTATGTGTATCTTTAAGATTTATGGTTGTGCATGTTGGTTTTAACTATTGAATGCTCAATTAAAGACCTTAAGGAATAGATTAGATCTGTAATAACTGCAATGATAATAAGAATCTAGGAAACACCTCCTCACTAATCTTCACGAAGGCCAGATAGCTACGTAGAGTAGCGCGAGTGCATAGTTTGGTTTATGACCCCTCTAGACCTCATCAAGACATCCCTAGGGTGTGGAAACTTGGTTCTAGCACCCTCCCATACTACCTCGGGGGAGACTTCATTCTACACTTTGCGGATTGTTGCCGATGTTAGCTACCTATACCAATAGGTTTCATTTTTCATGATTGGCAAGGGAAGTGCCAATATGATCTACTTTGGTGATGCAAAGATCTCATATTCTTGTGGAAGAAATATACTTATTTGGTTAATGCTGCCCTACTTCTGGATGGGTGATCCATCAGCCTAAACTGGTTCATGCCATGTTTCAATTTTTGTTGTAGATTAGAGAAAGAAACCTGTCCAAACAACCCAATCTTGGCAGGTAAAGTAGGTAGGTAGTGAAAGAAGGTTCCCAACTGCTTAATCTGGGGCCTTGGAAGCAATAAGGGTAGCTTTAGATAGAAAATCAAAAGAAAGCCAAAGGTAAAGAAAAAGGCACAAAAGGGTTTGCAAATCTAAGTGCACCCTCCTTGGAGTAACAAAAAAATGCTAGGCAATAGAGTGGGTAGGCAGATGGGGTTGCAGAAAGCATGGTTTGTGACATTTCACTGGCCTAAAGGGAAGGTAAAAACAGGATGTCAGTATAGATGTTCTATTCACAGCAGTGTTACAACAACTTAATGAAGCATGTCTAACTTCCAGTTTTCCCCATCTCCTTCATGACTAACATCCCTATGCCACCCAACTTCACAAAGAAGATCAAAGTATTTTGTTGGCTCTAGTTTCTTTAATAGCCACATTCCTTGTGCAAAATTCTTTTCATTTTTATCTACTTCCTAAAAGACTAAGTCAATTTCATACAAACTCAGTATCCCCCCCCATCCACCTCTTTCATTCATACTAACTACTAACTTATTACTATCTAACTCCCCATATCCCCTATTCCCCTATTACTATGTAAAACTTGCAAAAAACCCAAAAAATCTAAGTATCCCCGCCCCCGAGCATTATAGCTCTAGGTGTGATTTTGAAGGTCTTCATGTGCTAAAAAACATTTGAGCGCAACCCACAGAGCGCCAAAGAATTAATCCTAGGGATTAATCCGAGATTTGCTCAGGTTAATAGTCTTAAACCCGCTTTGATTATAAACCTTTGTAAAAACCCATTTAACCCGCAAATGTTGAAAACAACCCGGAAAACCCACTTTTCCAAAGTTTCCGCCAAGCGCAGTTTTCAAAAGAAAGTAATATTTAATTCTCCCCGCCGTCGAATATTGCCCGTGCACCTTATCGTTCCGTCAACCGTCGGATCTGGGCCCTCCCATCCGACGGCCCACATCATATCGAACGGGCATCAGCGCCCGAAAGTTACCTTCCGAGAAACTGTCAGAGGGTGACGTCAGGCCTCCACCACGCGTCGCCCCCTAGAGTCTCTCGGAGCGTCCTCTGACAATACCGCCACCGTATAGAGGGCGGTCCGAGAAAACCCGCTTACCACTCCGCTAAACTTCCTGCCCACGCCATCGCCACGGCCCGCCCATGTCATGTCCGTTTGGCGCCCTGTCAGCACCCCCGACCGCCAGCGCTCCTGCATGTCTGCCACCTATGCAATCCCCGTGGACCACTCACTGACCGCCACGTCACCCGATGACGTCATGCTGACGTCACCCGATCCTGACCCCACCTGATGATGTCATGCTGACGTCATCCAAAAAGCGTGCCAATGAGCCAAAAGTCCATATTTAGCCGTTTTTTGTGTTTTTCTCATTTTCTCACTGAAAGAACCATTGCTCTCCTCTGCATGAGAATTACGTCCACTATCGCCAACCTGCTGAAATCGACTTGAAGAGCACTGTCGCCTGCAACCCACTTGTACTTGTCACCATTACCGGAAATTCACCAGGTATATACCCAGAGCATCCTTTCAGAGCTAAGTTACATCTATGTTTCTCCAAAACTGAATTCATAAGAGTAAAACAAACCGGTTTTTACCATTAAATTCCCAGGAAAACTAGCATTCCCCACAATTGCAGGGTCTAATTTCACCTGTTGAACCCACATATATCTACCCTTCCCCAAATTCCCATTTTGTCCGCGCATTCGTGGACTGTAAACCTAAAACAGCATAATTCACCAGGAAAACTGAGTTGCCTGCTCCTAAAATCTATCAAATTACTCTTGTTAAGCATTCTGCACCATTATCACACCTCATTACCCTTTTTACCTCTGCAAAATTAACCCTCTGTGGTCTCCTGCCCGCTAAAACCAGTCCAGCACCAAGTCATAATCACTGCTTAGCCATGGAGACACCAATAGTTCTAAATATTCAACCTCTGAATGCCCCATACAAAGAGCTGGAGTGGAAAGCCCTAGGTGATAAAGATTACCAGATGTTAGACTCCATGCCCATGACAGCCAAGTTTA